>LPNX010780202.1:8422-21460 GCA_001517045.1 Pseudotsuga menziesii
AGGGGTTCATTATCTGGGTTAATCTTTATCGAGAGAGTTGACAGTGGGACTCCTAGATGTTTCCCAAAATAAATTTAGAAAAAGTGGTTACTTTAGGTATATATCATGCCTTTTGGCTCAAAGGTCTAACTATTCATCTTCCTTGCATGTCCAACATTTGGTTAGCATTTTAGTTAAAAAGAAACATCTAACGAGTGGTAAACGAGCTTAAAAGTTTCATCTTGGTTCTTAAAGGAAAATAAAAGAACCACCCTCCCTTTTCTCATAATTGTTTCTCTTTTATTTAATTATAGAAACTAGTGCTTGCCTCAGCAATGTAATTCGATACTAGTCCATAGGAATATAGCTACCCATTTGTCATACTATTAGCCAAAGGTAGCATTTCCATTCGTTAATTTTTATCCTGGATGTCTTATATATATTCCTATAGAATATAGTTTGCATCTATATTACAAAAGTAAGTCATTCCTATTTAAGTCCTATCAATACTCCGTTTTGATAATTTGTCAAGTAGCTCAACCCTTTGGAGGCGTGTCACCTTATATTTTAGCCTGAGTCTAATATAATATTTTGTGATAAATCTTGAGCTTCTTAATATTGGTCCTAGGGGAAAAATTCTTGGGCACATAGTGCCCTAAGGAGTATTGGGTAGAACCAACCTTAAGGACTACTTAGGACTTACCTCTCCCTAGGTTGAAACCTAAATCTTCCATTGTTAAGAAGAATGTTTCTCTTTTGTGTGTGTGTTCTGCCCTCGTGGGTTTAGTTGCCTGTCGTCAACTCTTAACTCTTCCCAAGAGATTTTTTTTAATTTCAAAGCCTTATTGGTGGGGCCTTGGCCTTGAGATCCTCACCAGAAGGCGAGTACAATAACACTCAAAATTGCAATTTGTTTAGGGGTAGAAAGGAGGGACATTACATCCTCCCCCCTTAAAATTAACACCGTCCTCAGTGTTCTTGTCCTTCAACAATCTTCTTTTTCTTTTGAGTCATCTTTTCTAGCTTCATCTGTTCTGTTCTGATCTCCTTTGATAATACTTGATCTTTTCCCATTGTTCACCATCGTTCATGACCTGTCATTTCCTACACAAGGCTCAAGTCTAGCCCAAATTTTATTCAGTAATTTCATGCCAAAATCCCTAGATCGTTTTGCACTGTAATGATCTGCAATTTTTTAGTTTCTCATAGGTGTCATAATACACAAAATTTTTAAAGTTCAATTTATTCATCAATAAAATATAATTAGTACCCTTTGGATGTTGGTTTTATCTCAAACATTTGGTCAATTAGGTCGTCCTCTACCTGAGGAACCATTTTTCACATTAAGCCAATGTAACAGTCTTTTGGAAAAGTCATTTAACATGTTTTTTATGTTCGTTATGTTTTTTCCAAACTCCCTTTTGAGTTTCTTTTTCCTTTTCTGGTGTGGACTTACAATAATTCTGAGGTTACTCTCCTGAGTGACATCAAACAACGTCCTGTCTTTCCAGATGTCCAAATCTTTGCCTAGGTATTTTTTCCACACCATATGCCTAACACCAATGTCCTCACGCGGCAATCACTTTTCTAACACCATTGTGCTCCTGCAGCATATATGCCTAACACTAGTGTGCTCATGCGGCAATCACTTGCCTAACACCACGGTGCTCACACAACATCAATTTTTTTTTTCCTTATTCGTATTTGTATGAATTTTAACCTTGATTATTGCAATGCACACTCCATGGTGCTTTCATGACTTTATTGTCATTGTCCCGGTTCATGAATCAACTTACATAGTCAGTCAAAGCATTCATTGATAACCCAAAATTGTAACAATCAATTTTCATAATCTGCATCGATTTTTAATCGTCATTCACGAGTTACATATCCTCGTAAATAAAAACAAAAAATTACTCCTTACTCCTTTTTCTGAGTAATTGAGCGTAACTTACATACACATGCAGATTTATATATCATAATGTACTTCAATGTAGCAATGGTTCATAATCTCGGTGAAGCCTGCAATGTTAGTATGCAACAACATCATCAACAGTTAGCGTTTTTTTTATATATAAAAAATCGAGGTTCGACAATTATATTAAGTAAAACAATACCCATACTTAACCTCCTTATCTATGGCAACAAATATTTTTTAACGGTCGGCTCCAACCGATAGTGTTCCTGGCCTATCTTTCCATGTTAGCATGTAACATTATACAGCATTCATCAACTCATTTATTTTTAGCATCAATATCTTTAGATAATTAAATCCATATAGGCTCTTAAAAATGTCAATCTTAACATCATCCAAGCAACAATAATGTTATCAAATTCTTAATGGTTTTAATCACAACATTACCAACAAGATCCTCCCATCTAGCACTAGAATCAATTCTAGGGTTCTTGCTAGAATAGACATATGATAGAAATCCAACAAATAGTTCATTTGTCTACTAGATCAATACCCAAAATGAAGTACCATGCATGGGAGAATCAAAACACAAGACAGTTCAAGATCAAGACTCAAATCCACGCACAAGGACCGAATTCTTAGAACATTCATAACATAAGAGCATGACTGTAAGAATTTATTTACTTAGCAATTGTGACGCTGGTACTTGTAACTATACAACAACATTTCAGTATGTACAACATCATTCACCAATATCCAAAATATTCCTAGCAAGATCAATATAGATCAAGAAGTACATTCGCCTATTTGTCTCTTTAAGGATTTTCAATGCTCAATCCAACAATGTCAGGATTCAAAAGGTGATACGGCTTGTCTTGTATTCATATTTGTTACTTTACTTGAACAAACAATAGGTTTTAAAACACAAAACTTTAAAACCTCTATCAATGAATTTATAAGCACAAAACAAAATCGTTAACAACTTTCAAACCTTCATTTTACTATTGTTGTCGAGAAATGTGTCAACATTATTTAAGCATTTAATCAGATTTTTGGTATTCAAGTCGCAAGGGAGGACATTAACTATCAAAAGGAAACTTACCAAAATCAGATTCCATTTGATCCCTCATTAAATTTGGAAGCCAAATAAGGATTTTCGATCTCAATACTCAACCACAAGGTTAATGGATTACACATAGCAGCAGTAATTACAAAATTAAGGAAATAGGAGGCATTCCATTCATGACTCATGCATTAACCTTATCTAATCAAATACACAACAAGGTCCCGGCCCATGCCCATACATACAACCATTAGATCTTGAAAGAATTCAATTTATAAACATATCTATCTTTGCAACTCATACCACCACGAGATCGGAATTCCCATACATGAGATCTATACTTGGAACACATACAATCCTTAGATCTATACATGCAGCCATATACAAGCATCAGGTCTAACAGGATTAATTTCCTATGATCAGATCTATCTTTGCAATTACATACAACCATGGAAAAATGGATCTCATACATCTAATCTATATCTAAAATGCATACAATCATTAGATCTATGCATGCAGACATTTAGAGGCATCGGACGTAACAGGTTTCATTTCATACAATCGAATCCATCTTTGCTAGTGTATATAACCATGGAAATCTAAATCTCACATCCAATCTATACTCTAATGCATGCTGGAATTCATGCAATAATATAATCGCCGAAGCCTACTCATACTCGGATTCATATCTAAAATATCTCTTAACCGGTCGCATACTGAGGTCTTGAACGCATATGGAAAACACGCAAGAATCGCAGAAGCATACCCATGCTCCGATGTATATTAAAATACTGGGTGCATAAGAAAACTCAAGCAAAAATCACAAAATATACTCATGATTGGATGCATATTTAAAAATCTCTTAGCAGGTCACCTACTGAGATCTTGAATAAATGTGGAAACCCTACCAAAATTGTAGAGGCATACCCATGCCTGGATGCACATTAAAATCCTGAATGCATACGGAACTCAAGCAAAAATCACAGAAAATAATCATAACCATATCCATATTTAAAAGAACTAGATGCATAAGGAAACTGAAGCAAACTCACATAATATACTCATATATAAAACTATGAGTCTCCAATTCCCATAAAAGAAAACTACTATAGTACTCTCGTTGACCATGGGTTTGACCAAGAAGAATTTCTAAACCTTAGTAAATTTTATTGGTGCAACTCAAAATAGAGACAAAGCAATCATCTTAGCTATTTGTAAACATATCCGTAAGTGAGCAAGAGAATAACCTGATACCTGTGTACTTACATGCTTGGGTCTCACATTGAGCTGACAAGGTATTGGGTCATCTTTGTTGTGATTTTTGGGCAAATGTTCCAGCCTTCCCTGCACAACTCCAAGGTCAGTAGACATGTAGTTCCAAAGTAAAACATGTAGGAGCGTTTTGAGCCCAATTAGGCCCAAGTGTTTCAACTGTGGCTCTGATACCATATTTAATGTACCTCTTGTGCATAGATACCATTATGTGAGAAAAGGGTGAAAAATATTTTAGTTTCAGTGTCACTACAAAATGAGTCAACCCCTTATGGCACCACTGTAAGTTCTCGAAGGTGAGGTTGGGGTAAAATTTTAGCCTCAAAATTTTCCTTTTTATTTTATTAGTGTTTCCGGATCTTTAGGATCCACCATACTCTAGCATATAAAAAATACCCAAGAAATCCCTTTTTAAAAGTTATTCATACTCTGTGAAAATGCACTCATATTCTGTGGAAATCATTTACCCAGTGAACCTATATATGTTGTATAGTTGGTTATAACAGAACACCAAAATATTAAGCCCATAGCAAATTGTACTTACATCCATGTATTTATATAAAATGACAAAATGCTTCGCATAAGATTTCCAAAGTAGAATTCCCTGAACCTTTGCTTATATGTTTTACTTTTAAAACCCAAATCTTTTAATAATATTCCTGTCAACAATTTTTGAATGGAATTGCAGCCTAGATCTTTGCCAAGTGTATGCATTTGATCTGTGTATAATTTTGAATATCCACTTCCCAATGAAGAAAATTAAGCATACTACAAGTACAAATGGCTTCGATGCAAAGCACAAGATTCTTCGAGCAAAATATAACTAAACATAAAGAAGATACATCATGTATAAATCACATAGGTGCAAAGCATGATATTCCTCCAGCATATTAAATTATAAAGCAGTAAAACTAACCATTAGACAGGAAACGGACACAAATGTACGTGGTTCACCCAATCCATGGGTTACGTCCACCAAAACTGCCGCAGCATGTGATTTTCTTTATTTCCAGAACAATGGTTACAATCTGCAACATCCTGTTGCTATACTTTTCCTCATAACCCCTCTCTCTCAGGGACATAATTTTTAGTAATCTATGGAATTAATTTAAAATATAAATGTATCTTCCACTTAAATATCATGAACCTCAAACCAAAAGTTGGTGCGATATAGGAATGCCCCTAGCTTTTCGGAGGGTACTCAGACCTATATAAAGGTACAAGAAGGTAACGTAGTCATAATGGTTCTGATTTTTTACAGTAAACACAAACTTTAACGCAGCAGTAAAAAAAGACTTTAACGCGGCAGTAAAAACAGACTTTAACGCAGTCATAATGGTTCTTATGTGTTACAAAAAGTAAGAGACAAGGGTCACACGACTTACACATTTCAATTTTACTTAATGCCTTCATCCTGTAGACAAGGGAACGAGTAGTTAGCTCGCATCTCGACGCTGAGGGAAATTACACTCTCTGAACCGGAATTTCCTTATCACCTCTACGTCGAAACGGGAGATAGTTATAAAATATGAAAAATGTCCAACGAATTACCTCAATGTTAGGTAAGCAGGACTAAGATATTAGTTTTCCATTGAATGATTTAGCTTATATTCACGACATATACACCTTCACATGCCAATCTTAGTATTTATATACAGTTGTGTTCAACTATGCTTTAATCATATATAAAACTTGAGGATGAAGTGATCTCGAAACTGGAAATGGAATGCTCCCTGAATGTACAGGTCCATTTCCCGACCAAAACTGATAGAGCTACCATATTCTAAACTTTGTTACTGATGAGGGGAACTAAATGTATAGCAGCAAAAGCCTCGACTGTCAAAGACATATACTTTGATCTTATAGATCTGACTGCAATAAAGAAGACTGCCACGATTCAACATACAACATCTCTATCCTTCTGGATCAGTTTTCAAAACGTAGAAAGTAAGGCTGTAACTTGTTGGCCAGGCTTCTAAATCGATAGCTGTAACCAGGATGATAAGGCATGCCATGGAGCTGAGATAGACAGATCTAGAACGTGGTTCTTAAGGCCAACTATATATATATATATGAGCCGTCAGGGTTAACACCTCGCTATTTGCACTGGATACCCTTTCAGGGTTAAATTTGCATACATTTATACCTTGAAATCTAAAAATAAATAGATCAGATCATCCCTGCATAAAACTGAATATGACTCACATGTGTTCAAGCTCAAACGCATCTTGAAAGACCCTAACCTCAAAAATCTGTGATGGAATGCACATTTAGAAGGCCAAACACATACAAGGGATGATCAAATATCTGATCTTTGTATCAGGCCAAAATCCAATGCCTAAAATAACCATAGAAAGGATCTGCATGCAAACGTTTGCTCTAAGATCCAAGCCAATATGCATGATTAACGGATTTATGGAAACTATACTCAAGCCAACCTGTAACGATGCCAATCTATACCCTCTAGACCTTCAGGAAAATATCGCAACCCTCAAGTTGGATCAACAGAAAACACAGATCTATGTTCGCATGCAAATAATAAGATCTGGAGATAAAAAATGTTTACCTGGCTGCTAGAAGGAGAGTTTCATTAGAATGGGTGCAAGGAGGACCACTGTAAACACAACACTATGATCCCAGCCTCACGATCCCAACACTGGAACTGGCACTGGCACTGGCACTAGCCACCTACGATCCCAACAATCGTAGAAAAGAGGACAGCGTTGTCTTAAAAGAGGAAATACCTCGACATTATTAGAGAGGGATTTAGTTCCAAGTGCGCCCAAGACTTGGCTGGCTCTTTGGATGAAATTTCGTGGATAACAAATGGCGGCCCTCTTAGGAGGAGAAAAGGAAAAAAACCAAGGTTTTCTGCGATGCCTCTTTCCCAATCAAAGAGGTCCTTTTCCCTTGAAAAACACAGAGCTCCCCCCAAAGCACAGAGATTCTTTCCTTTTTAAAGAAAATTAGAGAGCCTCCCTTTCAAAAGAAAATCATGCTTTGGCAATTAATGCCCTCTACCATCCAGCTAATGGCTTGATAAACCTCTTGCAGAAAATCGCATGAAATCAGTGGCTTGGCTGATTTCTAGGGATCTCTCTCAGAAAAATCCATAACATTATTAGAATGGGGATCCCTCCCTGCCGAAATATTTCTTTCAAAATCTATAAATGGGACAACCAAGGTAGGTGGGACTCCTAGATGTTTCCCAAAATAAATTTAGAAAAAGTGGTTACTTTAGGTATATATCATGCCTTTTGGATCAAAGGTCTAACTATTCATCTTCCTTGCATGTCCAACATTTGGTTATCATTTTAGTTAAAAAGAAACATCTAACGAGTGGTAAATGAGCTTAAAAGTTTCATTTTGGTTCTTAAAGGAAAATAAAAGAACCACCCTCCCTTTTCTCATAATTGTTTCTCTTTTATTTAATTATAGAAACTAGTGCTTGCCTCGGCAATGTAATTCGATACTAGTCCATAGGAATATAGCTACCCATTTGTCATACTATTAGCCAAAGGTAGCATTTCCATTCGTTAATTTTTATCCTGGATGTCTTATATATATTCCTATAGAATATAGTTTGCATCTATATTACAAAAGTAAGTCATTCCTATTTAAGTCCTATCAATACTCCATTTTGATAATTTGTCAAGTAGCTCAACCCTTTGGAGGCATGTCACCTTAAATTTTAGCGTGAATCTAATATAATATTTAGTGATAAATCTTGAGCTTCTTAATATCAGTCCTAGGGGAAAAATTCTTGGGCACATAGTACCTTAAGGAGTATTGGGTAGAACCAACTTTAATGACTACTTAGGACTTACCTCTGCCTAGGTTGAAACCTAAATATTCCATTGTTAAGAAGAATGTTTCTTTTTGTGTGTGTGTTCTACCCTCGTGGGTTTAGTTTCCCGTCGTCAACTCTTAAGTCTTCCCAGGATATTTTTTTTTAATTTCAAAGCCTTACTAGTGTGGCCTTGGCCTTGAGCTCCTCACCAAAAGGTGAGTACAATAACACTCAAAATTGCAATTTGTTTAGGGGTAGAAAGGAGGGACATTACAGTGACTTTCTTGGTGTCACACCCATGGCTTTCTCTACATGTTAGAATGGCGGCAATCCTTTCTTAAGAGATATCCACTGATGGTAAACCATTTCCTTTGTGTGCGTGCATTAGTTCTTGTTAGTTAATCGCTTATAAATAATATTTTTTAACAATGTAGAGGATTGTTTTCTAACTTCTATCTTTAATGACTATGTAGGGGTACCATTAGTGGATCTGCTAGTAAAATATGGTTGATAAAATGTTGCAAGAAAGTGTAGACTCCCCATTAAGCCTTGAACTAATGAAAAGTACAGTTAGGGTTTGACTACCCTTGATTTTGGGCTTTGTCTTTGTTTCCTTTTTAAAACTTCAATTATTAAGACAAGGTAGGTCCAACTATCCATTTTCGAGGGTTATAATTCTTGGTGTAAGGAAATGTGCAACAACGGGGTTGTCCTTTCTCCATTTTCCTTAATATAAGAACCATGGATCTTGAGGGAATCTTTCAGGTTCAAATGGTTAGCTTACTCTTTAAATATACATGTATAATGCATGAGCTACCATGTAGCCTTGGTTTGAGGTACCCTGTACCCTTGGTTTTTGAAACGTTTAAATTTGCTTTGTTATCTTATTTTAAAAATGTGTTTTCTCTGTAGATTTTGACACTATGATTGTATCTATATATTATAATAATATACCACTACAACATTTGATCTTTAAATGTTTCGATTTATTCTGTATATTTTTTAAAAAATGCTACCCGTGTAGAGTTGGATCTTAAAACATTTAAAATACTTTGTAATTTTATTTTAAAGGTTTTGCTACGTCTGTAGCTGTCACATGCCCCAATTTTGCAAAAATAATATTATCTTGTTTGATTTTATTTCAAGACATTATGTTAAATTTTATGCTAATTTGTAAATGATGATTTAGCAGAGTCAAGGATATTGAATGTAATTCTAAATATTTTAATTATGAATAAATAAAAGTGGAGACAACAACTTAGGAGAGCTGTTAAAAGAGTATTTACTAGTCAAGTTGGTGGAGGAGACTCGGTGCAGAGAAAACAAACAAGTGGCAGCATCCTTAAACACTTTCAACTATTGCAGGTGGAAACTTCCCTACATTTGGGGTCATGATCCCCCAAGAAAGTGGGATCAGAGCAGGTGGCTCAATTAACGATAACTAACCCAAAAGACCTAGGAAATCTTTATAAAAATTCCCATTGAAGAGAGCTGAGGCTGCTCATTCTAGGGAAGTGATCAGTCAGGTGAATGAACTTCAGAGAATTCAATGGCAAGGGAATTTGTGGAAAGTGTTTGAGGGGATTAAACTGCTGAGTGATCTAGTGTATATTTCGAGCTGAAGGATCTTACTGCTGAGTGCATAATCATTACGGATTCATTGGACTAGTCTACTGTTTGCTTACTCCACCAATTCTCAGCCAAGGAGACAAGGAACAGGCTCGAGGGTCCTAAGGAGACGTTGTTTGAGTGTTCTCCAGGAGTTGGTTGGGAGGAACGACCTCCTAACGCTGTTGTTGTCTAGCTTAATCAGGTTCTACAGTCTTTTTTTTTTACTGTGTTAAATGGTTAAATTTCAGACTGACTGCTTAATGGATGTTAAACGTTTAGTTGTGAACTGATAGAGTTAGTAATCTTTTAGTTTATTGAAAAACTAAATCTGAAATTTATGAAAAATAATCCTAACCTGTGTTTTTCCACATTTGGAAGGACCATACCGTACTCCAGAACAGGGAGTGTATTTTAAAATAGATGAAGGATATGATAGAAATCTGAAATGAATAAATGTATTATGCATTTCATAATATTAGAGTAATCTATTTCTGTATGTAGCTTGTTATCAGAAAAGAACATTAACCTCTTTAGTTACGTTTATTGTTTAACGAGATTGTTGTTGTAAGAATGCTAGAAAAGAAATAGCCATAATACTTTACACGTAGTAGGTTTATTATATTAATAAGCTATTCAAGTAGATAAGTTATTATTCTTACATAGTACTTTATTTTGAAATTATACTATTAACCTGTAAGAGAGGCAGTCGAAATAACTCAGATAAAACACTTATTTTATTATGTTAAGTAAAGATTTAAGTTTGATATACTTAGTTTATTTACTGTTAATAATAACTGACTATATCAACAAATATTCGAACCTCAAGTAGGGTGTTATTAACATAATTAATTTCTAAAAGACAAATTAAGTACTTAGTTTATGAATATCTTATCAAAGAACTTTAATAACCCTATCTGTATTTTATTTAATAAAACCAACTAGAATACGATAATAACTAACATTAATAAATGTTATTTATAAAAGAACTAATTCTCTTAACTATTATAAACAAAATTTACTTGTAAAATAAAGTACAGGGTCGAAACCCTAGTAACAACAATATATGTAAATGACAATCATTTAAATGATAATCCAAGTATTTGGATGATTTATAATAAAACAACTAAACTATTGTAGATTATTACAGTCCTTTAAGGATAGTGAAAAGACAACTATGGTAACATAACTCAATATTTACGTGTAACAATAATTAAATCAATTAAATTAAGTAATTAAAACTTAAAGAATAAATTGAAGAAATTATTTTACATAGAGGTTACCTACAGGAAACCCTAGCTCGAATATCTGAGCGTGTAAGTAAATAATTATCATATGATGGTATAACATTCTTAAAACCATTAACAATATTACTAATGCAAAATAAACAATATACAGCAAAATTTCTATTACACAAGCGAATAAGGGTAAAAACCCTAGTTTACAAAATCACCATAAGAGCTTAAAGTTAAATTGAGTTCGAGCTCAAAAGGGAAAATATCTATGCTTTAAACAAAACTGTGTATGGCTTGATAGGCCGCAAAGGCTTTAAACATAACATTGTACAAAAATGAGAAACAAACATTTAGAAGTCATGGCTTGAGCCGGAGTACCCTACTGTAAGCAAGGGTTTTAACAAAAACCAAACTAGTAATTTGAAAAACAATAACCCAAAACTGGGTAACAACCATGCTGTAACTTTCCAACTGGAAACTGTCCCCTAAGGACTGTACAAGCATGGAATTCCATTTGATAATGAGGGCTTACCTGTATCCAGAGCGCGGGTCCTTTGTAAAGTGTTTTCTACCAAAGGTTGCAAACTATCACCTACATAATGAAAATCAAAGTTCAGTTAAAAACTAGCTTTCAGAACTATATACCGAAAACAAAATCTAGTTTTAAAAACTTTAAAATTGTTTACTTTACCTGGAAGTTAAGGCTATAGAGCCATGATGGAGCAACAACACCACAACCAGCATAATGAGAAGCCAAACCTTCATACTCGTAGTGACAGAGACGACGGGGACTCATGTACAAGACACATTGACAGCGGTTGCAAGAACGAGCCTAGACAAGACCACGAAAGAGTTAAACAACAAAGCTGGAGCTGTCACCAACTTCAACAGCTCTCATGAAAACTCTCAAACCCTACGATGAGGGCAGAGCTTAAACAAAAAGAAAGAAAACCTTAACCTATCTCTGCAATGATAGGCCACGGATGAACAAGCAAGGAGCCACATACAGGACGGAAGCCTTATGCTACGAATCTCAACAAACCCTTACAAAGATAAGACTCATAGTACAGAGAAGGAGATTTGAGACTCAATGGTGAAGGCCGAAACGACTTAAGCCAAGACTCAGAGCATATCTAGCAAATAGAAGGGTAACATGGCCGCCACAAGAATGGTTGCAGAGTAGCTCGAAGGCCAAAGAACTACAGAGGGAAATGACAAAGAGTAGGGTTACAAAGAATTTATATCTTTAATGCATGGACAAGAGAAGTCCACGTGCCCACTGGAAAATTTAACGATGCATGGGTCGAGCTCTATAGTCACCTGCATGCCAATAATTTGCAATGGTTAGTGAACAAATAATGCAGGAATTATATCGATCAATCATTTTATAAAGTTCACCTTTCACATAATATTTTTATAACATAATGTCGTTTGGGCGTTACATGACAAGAAACCTCGGATCGTTGACCAATTCGAAAGTATAGTATTGTTATATTTAGAAACTATTATGTTTGTTTATGTTTGATTTTTTAAAACAAACCCTTCACTCATAAACGAATCAGTTTAGAATGGAAATGATTCATCAAATCATATACAAACGTGGATATTATAATATGAACTCTATGATTTCCATGTTTGTCAACATTAAAATATAATAACGATTTGATTATTGTAATGTCCAAGTTGATTTGTGCAAGTCATTGAACAACTATATATATTTATGTTTCCATATACATTATGGTTAACGCAAGTTGAGACTCCTCTAAGCTTATTAATTGTAGATAGAATTACTGCTGGATACTTTATGAAATTAAAAATGTTACTCAGTCATTCATACCTATAACCTATAAGAACAAGTAATCCTTCTGTCTTAGCATAAGTGCGAAGTAAACCCACGATTTCAAAGTTAGATTCCACCTACTTGTCATAAACAAAACTCATTAGTAAATTGAAATAAAAACAATGCGCAAGTTAAACTTAATTTTGTTACAAAAAGGAAACTGTTGAGTGAACACAATTGAGATTATGTAATACTAATCTTTTAACTGTAGCTTTCATTGCTAACCTTTAGCTGTTAGTAAACCACAGTTTCTGCATTTTATGTTATCTCAAAATTTTAAATTTTTGTGAAAATTTGGTGTTTTGATAGTAGCATTTGATTTTTAATTTGTAACTT
>LPNX010780209.1:1129-58871 GCA_001517045.1 Pseudotsuga menziesii
GTATTCCTTTTCTTCCCTTTTGGGGATTTTTGCTATTTTTGGAGGAATTTTGATTATTTTTGGAGGAAAAAGGGGTTTTTGGGCCTTTTGGAGGCATTTTAGGCCTTTTAGAGCCTTTTTAGATGGTTTTATGGCCTTTTGGAGGCTTTTAGTGGGATTTTCAGGGAAATATGGTAGGTAAATGGACGAATGAGCCATGAAATGGGGTAGATGAGGTAGTTAACCATTTTTGGGTGTTAACAGAATTGTTCAAGAAATGTGAAACTGAAATCCGTTTCCAATTCCTGTCCAATATTTTGAAAGAATATCAATCTTTAGATGGTCTTTCCTTACCTTACCCTGTTCATATTTTTAAAAATGAAGTTCAATTACTGGTATCTCTGGTCTGTCAAATATTTGGTCTTGATGATGATTGTCGCGTGAGTGAAGTCATCCTTGGTTTTTTGTTGAAAATAAGTTCCTTAGGTTCTGAATCCCAATCGGTTCCAGTGTTTAGTCTATATGAGTACTTAACAGAAGGAATTCATCTTCAGCTAAGTGAATTTCTGAAAGTCAGGTTCTTTAAATTTTAGACTTACCTGTTGAACATGCTGCTATGTTCAAATGTCACTCAGTTACAATTTTTGAGTACTATTTTCTCCTCTGATTTGCCCAAGCAAATCAGTATGTTTGAATTCACTAATTCAATCATGTTTGAGATATATAAAATGTTGTTCGATGAAGAGTTTCCCCGTGTGTTGGAGGAGATGAAGTGTCTGATGCATTATTCAACCGAGGACCGAGTTGGAGACTGGTTCCTGCACAAAGATTCCACTGTTTTAAGAGTACGGATTTACCGGGTAGCCTTATAAGTTACCCGCTTTTCTGACCCCGAGAGTTTTTGCTTTGGAATTCATGAGGCAAAGGTTGCAATTTGAGGAAGAGCATTTTGGAGCTTTTAAAAAATCTTCAAATATTAAATTCCCCCTCAAGGTTGGCTCTTTCATTTTTAAAAGTAAAGGTGCCCTAGTGTTTGTTGAAAAGTTATTGGCAGGCATGGAATTCAAAAAGGAGCCAAAGATAAATTATGATCCCCACCATGTAATCTCCCTGAGGAAACAGGCCAACAAGAACAAACCGTTTGATCACCAGTCTATTGAAGGTTTGGCTGAAACCGCCAATCTGTTGCAGTTTATGGAGACTCCCAGGTCTGATGAAGATACATGTAATGTACCAGTTACAGTATCCCAAATGACAGAGGGTACTAGTATTGTAATTAAAAGAAGTCTCTCTGAGGTCAAGAGCATGGAATTGGATGAAGACGGATCACATAAAAAACCCAAGCTGTCTCAAGGTGGTGGAATTTCAAATGAAGATATTTCTGATGATTTCAAGAAAGTTTCCCTGGTCCCAAAAAAAGCTATACAAATAAATCAGTTTTCATTTAAAAGTGTAGATGGTTCAGAGTCAAGTTCAACTTTCAAGTCAAAAGAGGAGATCAAGGCTAGTTATATGGAGAAAAGAAAACAGTTTCTGGAAGAGACAAGAAGTTTTCTTCCGCGAGTAAGAACTTTAAACAATCCAAAAAATTCTTTGATCTCTGCCAGAGATGCTAAAAGAAATACCTTCAAGTTAGCCATGGTGAATGACAAAAAAATGTCTGAGATGGAAATCCGGTTGGATAAAATCAGTGTACCGGACAAAATACAGCTTCACAAGCAAACAAGTGACATCATTTATTCAGACCTTTTACAAGCTATGATGAGAATAAATAAATTACAAATTTTGGTAGATAAATTAGAAATTCAATTGAAGCATGAAAGAATTGAAAATAAGGCCAATGCCATTCATATTAAGAAACTACAAGCAGATATTGTTAGTTCAGGTAATGAGAAAGATAACACCCAGGTGGTCAGAAGAATGCTAGAAGAAAAGGACAATGCCCTCCAAGTTTTAAAGAAAAAATTGAAGATCCCGGGCACCGAACATGTTCAGTCCTTCGAGTTATTGGTTCTACAAGAAGACAAAGATAAGTTGCATCAAGAGATGATGGAACATAAAGGAAAAGCTGTCGAGCTGCAAGAAGAAAAATACAATTGGGAAGCCGATAGGAGTGAACTGATATCTCAAATTTCTTTGCTGAAAAAGGACCAGAACGAGGAAAAGGAGATCATGGAGGAGTTGATGACTCAGACACCTATTGATGAAGACTTATCTATTGTGAATATTGAAAAACCATTGAATGACTTCTCTGCATATGACTTGTCAATACCTATGTCCCAGGTCAGCTTAAAAGAGGAAGAAATAAAAGAATTAAAAGAAGAGAATGAAAAGATCAAGTCTGAATTGGCCAAAGTAAATGAAAATAAAAATAAAATACTGTAAGACAAGAATCAGCTGCAGAAGAAATTCATTAAACTTAAAGAGAAAAACATCGGGAAAGGTCCTCTCCAAGGGGCAAAGCACATCATTTGGGACACCTTGTCTATAGAGATTACCAAATTCTGGCACCATCTAAACTATATCGATGATCTATGCATTTTGATCAACTTGGCCCACCAAAGACTAAAGTTAATGAATGAACATATGGAAAAAAGGCCCCTTACCATAGCCCAGAACACATTGAATTTTTTAAATTCATTGACATATCAGAAATTACATGACATGGAAATAAAGGACATGATATCAATAGTACTATGGGCTAAGAAATTTATCCACAAGCATCATTTAATGAAAATGGTCCAAGACAGAGCTGATGAAATGGTTTTACAGGTTAATAACTTTAAGCAAGTTTTCAAGGAGCTATTTGAGGACGGCCTTCCTTCCTTTTGGGATGAGGAGGGATGGATGTTTTCTCAGGAGCACTATCACAGCTTGTTAGTTCAGATCCGCATGGACCACTCCAAATTCGATGATCTGGAAAAAGGCCTAACAGGGAAAACTATTGTGGATAAATTGACAGAGGATTTCGAAATTTTACAAAAGTTCCTACTTGTCAGAAAAGGATTGCCCAAGGTGTCATATGAAGCATACATGGAGCTGGAAGTGGCCATTCGAGAAATGATGGAATGTGATACCCCAATCTCAGAGCAATGGAAGGCCGTGGAAAGGTTCGGGAAGAAAAAATACATCCTTCATTCATAGAGACAGGTGTTACGCGCCAAGGAGCTAACTAGACGAAGACATGTTATCAAGTTGATTTTAGCTTAATGATTTGTTAGGATTGAAGCTGTAGTTTATTCCTAAGAGTTAGGAATTTAGTTACAAGACTTTAATTAAGCCGATCATTTAGTTATGAATCTTCTTGGAAGATCAAATTATTTTATGTATATATTTGTATCTATTTTATGAGATGGGGGTTGGAACCCGTCTTGTTGTTGAGAGTTTTGGAAAACATATATTTTTTGAAGAATGAAGTTTAATGTGAATGAAATATCAGAGATTCATGCATCATTTATATTACAGTCTGTGCTTCTCTTTCTTTGTGATCATTTTTTCCAGTTTTACACTCCATTTTGTTTCCTTCATATTTGAAATATAGCGTTGAATGATTAAAACTCATGATGGCCGTGCTTTGATCATTGTTTCAAATATTTTATAAATCCTTCTGCTAAATTCGATATAGAATTCGTCATATGATGCTCTGTATTGATGGACTGCTCTCTTTTCTTCTATTCCAAATGAATCAATGAATGACTATGATTAAATGGTTACCTTGCCTTTGATAAATTCCTGAACATGTGATTTTGTGATATTTTTATCTATATGTGACTCCATGCCCAATGGTTATGTGTATTGTTTCAACCATATTTATAATCTTTGAGTGTTGACATATATATTTCTGGCCTTGTTAAATCTATATCTGAGAGATCCCTCTCTGGAAATAAAATCCAATTTCTTTCTAAAAGTGGTTTTGCTGTTACCTTGGGATTTACCTTTCACAACCTTGGGTACATTCTGAGTGCTAACAACATGTGCTCTATGTCTGTACCTATACCTATACATATGGCTCCTCCAACTTGATTCCCGACTCTTGTGCTGGTTGTTGCTTTGATGGTAAGTCCAAAGATCTCCACAATTCCCTGTCCTCATTGATCTGGACATCCCTGGTCATAATGATCCTCCTACGAGTAGGAATGTAAACTCTATATGTCTTCAAAATATCGATGTAACCAAAAAGTAACCCCTTCTCTCCAGAAGGTTCTATCTTCTTCCTATTGTTAGCATGAACATGATAACAGTATACACTACCGAATATGTGAATGTGACTCACATATGGCCTAGCGCCTTTGAAGACCTCCTCTGGTGTCTTCCTCCCCGAGGTGGTGTGGGGACACCTATTCTGAATGTATACTGCAGTCCTGTATTTCTCAGCCCAAAGGAATAGTGGTAATCCTTGATCAAATAGCATGGCCATGGTTGCTCCAACCATAGTCTTGTTCTTCCACTTTGCAACTCCATTATGCTATGGGGTATGGGGTACAGTGTGCTCCTTCTTAATCCCCTCAGTCTGACAATACTCCATGAACTCATTAGAAGTGTACTCACCCCTGTTGTTTCTCCTCAACACTCAAATCTTCTTTACTGTTTGGTTCTCCACAAGAGTACTGAACTCTCAGAACCTCTCAAAGACCTCTAACTTGTCCTTCAATAAATAGATCTAGGTTTTCCTAGAATAGTCATCAATGAAGGTTACGCAGTAATTGTAACCAATGAATTAATGGACACTCATAGGTCCTGATACATCAGAATGCACCAATTCCAAGGGCTCCTTAGACTTGTGCTCACTCTGTGGGAAATGCTTCTTGATGTTCTTCCCCAAAGCAAAACCCTTGGAGTGGTTATGCTTTTCCTCCTATACCTAAGAAACTCCAATGACTTCCTGCCTTATATGCTTCGATGCTCCATGGTGTAAGTGTGCCATACTCCTATCCCACAACTCACCCTGACTACTACTGCTGCTGCTGACTAGAGCCTTTTCAAGCTCAAAGTGTAATATGTACACTTTCTTGCTTCTTATGCCAATCACCTGATCCAAGCTCTTATCTGACCCCTTACACTTGATATACACTCTATGGTCATGGAACTTCACCTGATATCCATTTTCCTCCAGAGTGGAGACTGATATAAGGTTCTTGGTCAGTCCCGCAACATATAACACATCAGCAAAATTGATGGGTTTTCCAGACTCCCTCTCAAATGAAACAGTGCCAACTCCCTGCACCTAATACCTCGAATCATCACCCAGCACAACGTGGATCCCATTTCCACCCTCCTGGAAGTCTTTGAAGAATGTCTTATGTCCAGTCATGTGACTAGATGCTCCACTGTAAATGTACCATATGCTTGTCCCTATGGTGCTTTCCATGCAAGCTATCAAACAAAAATTATCATCGAAGTTCCTACTAAACTCATCCACCTCTACAGATCCAGCCATCTGAGTGTTACTCTTCTTCTTCCTATCTGGGCATTGGGAGGCAAAGTGTCCCTACTTGTGGAAGATAAAACACTTGACCTTTGACACATTAAGGTTCTTCTTACCATCCTTCTTCCTCTTTTCCTTCCCCTTGCTCTTCCCTGAAAGGTATAGAGCCTCCTCATCCACAATCTATGGGGCACTGTTGGATGAGCCTGATCCTTGACCCATGTGGGTCTCCTCCTACACAAAGTCATCCCATAGTCTCTGGAAATTAGGAAGATTCTCCCTAGACACAACACCTTTGACAAAGGTGTCCCATGGCTTAGAGAAACCATTGAGGGATATCCAAACTAGCTCCTCATCCATTGTCTTAGAGCTAATAGCCCCAATATTGTCCCTGATCTATGTGAGCCCCATGAGATAAGGCACCACTCCTTCTCCCTTGGCCATCTTAGTATTACACATCCTCTCTTACAACACCATATTCCGGTTCTCGTTCTTTCTTTGGTACAAACTCTCCAAAGTCGTCCACATCCCTGCTGTGGTGTTCTTACTAGAAAGGTGAGGGACTATATGGTCCTTCACTCCATCCATGATTATCAGCATGGCTCTGGAATCAATCTTCTTTGAAGCTGGGAAATCTGTCGTATATGTGGGTGCAACCTTCATGTAGTCAATGTGCTCCTCTACATCACTGATGTCCAAGATCCTTGTGATCCTTTCTTTCCATCTAGGAAATTTCTGAGCCCCCTGGAGTCTATCCTTAACTCTCAACTGCACGGCCATAGTGAAGTGTACCTGTCAAAACCTAGATCTGGAATTCTAGGTTTGTGTCTTCCTATAGATCTTCGCCTGATCTAGCACTGTTGCTACAAATATCTCAGCTTTAGCTCACTAGAGCTCTGATACAATGTAAATTTTCCTTTAACATTCAATTAGGGCTAAACAGTGCATGAAAAATATCAATTGATAACCACACATGAATATCTTTTACAATCTACAACAGAATATAAAACTGAGAAATAAATCACAACATCACATCACAATATTTACACTATTATTTTAGGTATGGAAAACCTCAAAAAAACCCAAGATGGGAAAACTGGTGCAGCAGTCAGATATAGATTTTATTATGAGAAAATATGGAACTTTTACAATCACTACAAATTCACCCAAACCTGGTGAATGCAGTACCCGACAGAATCACTGGAAAAATCCCAGCTAAACCTCAACACTCTCCTATGTGAGTGTATGGCCCAGCTGTATGAAGCTAGATGATCTTGCTGCTCGCTCCTTCGTCTTCTTGGATTAATCCTCTATCAGAATTTCTCTTGTTGTCTGTATCCTATCTCTGTCAGAATACAAGTGTGTTCTCTCCACCAATTAATCTCTCTTTTATAACTTTAGGTGAAGCAAAAACCCTAATTTCACTTTCACTTTAACTAGTGGTTCACTAAAGTTAATTTAGATCACTTTAATTTATTTTCCAAAGAAAACTTAGGAAAAGTAAATTAAATACAACCGGTTTCCTATTTTAAGTCTTCTGCATGCAAGAACACATGCATGCAGGAAGACCTTCCTTGTTGCTACTATTTTAACAACTATTAAGTTGCGAGTATTCTTTGTTTTGGAATTAATAAATTCCTTCAATAAACCTTGTTTTTTTGTATTTTTTGGATTTTGGGACCATTTTCAATCTTTTATAACCATTCTTAAGTATTTATGATCCTCGCTCTCCGAACTCTAGAACTGAAAATCCCCTTTTTTTGGAGGTCTATTCAATGTTGCTTTCTGATTTCCTATTTCGTATTTCCAGGATGCGAAATGTGGAAATTTGATTGTTTGTTAAATACTTTTGTGTTATTTATGATTTATGATTTCTGATATTTGGATCTTACAAATCGACAACATCATTTTTTATACTTTTGATTTTGATCTTTCTGACTTTTTCCTATGTCCTTTCCGGGTTTGGAAAGAAGAAGTATCACATGCCTTTTGGTCGAATGTTCATCTTCTAATTTCCAATTCTCAATGTTCAGAACGTGGAAATCACAAATCATAAAATTTTGGACCTTATCACTCCCACTTTCAATTTTGTCACCTTAATCTTAGTTGTCCATGCATACTGGATCTATGGTACAAATTGTTTTGTCCATTTGGTTTGGGTTTTGAATCTTCTCAAAGTTACGATTATTTTCACCATTTTATCCATGTTTTTTTGCTGCACTCGAAGAGTTTTTCTGTGGATTTTTCCTTGCTCCATCTCATGGACTTATGGTTTTCTGATATTTTCACTAGTAAGTATTTACCACCTGAACATTTTTTCTGTTAATTTGAACTCATGTCGTTGTTAGACATGGTTTCCAAACTACAGTCAGAGGAGGTATCCACCAACTCAAGGAACATCAGGGAAAAAACAACTCTTCAAGAGAAAAAGAAAAAAGACCCCAGTGGACGTGTGTCTGATACCCTACATTGGGATTGGTATAGAATATACACCATTTTTTACATTGACAACTTTTCCTTTGTCACCCATGACCAACATACTTATCTAAAAATTTGAAGTTCTCAGCTCCACTGCATCGCTACCAGGACCCCTTTTTTTCCTTATACGGATCTTGTGAAGTGGGAGTTAGACCACGTGAACCTTAAGGAATAGTTTTTTGACGATGTTTATGAAACCCATGTTGCATCATTCCACCTTGATTTTTTTTCTAGGGCTTATGCTCTTAGACCCACCAGACAGCTTTTGACATCAAAATTTATTGATGAAGCTATCTCCCAATTCAATTATGAAGAGTTTGTCAAATCTTGGATGGATAATCCAACATTGTTCATTTCTACTATAACTAACGCCTACCCAATCTCTTGGTTTAGGGAACCTTTTTCGTTAATGGAAGATATGTTTTTCCATTTGTATGGGTCACCAAATTGTTCTATGTTCAAAGCTCAGTGGGTCCCTTTGGCACACCACATTTTACTTATGGGTGATTATTTCAAATTGGCCTAGGTTCTTTCTACCAATTTGAAACATGTTATTGAAAAGTACTAGAAGACCCCAACCAACGGAAAGTCAAATTTCTACATGTCAGGTTTTGTGATGGATGCATTCTGTGCAAATTCTCCTTTCCTCGCCTTAAAATAGGATTGGAACAAAGATTCTTCACATGTACACATATACTTCTCTAATATGTGGGAGGACAAATTTGTGCCTCGAATTTACGAGCTCTGCAACCGTTTTCTTGTGTCGATGTATTTCGAAACATTGATGTCAATGTTCTAGTATTTTTCAAAAGAGCTAGGGCAATGATTTCAGTACATGGTGACTGGTATGTAGGATAATATTTATGCTATATGAGGATTTGGGGAAGCAATATGGTACATCTTCTACCTAGAATAGTTCCTGACCATATGGTTCTATAGAAGTTTTATTTTCAATATGTCATCGATGGGGTTTTTCCCAAGTTGCAAAGGCATAAGAAAAATAATTAGCCAAAATTTCCTTTATATTTGGTCACTCTTGTTTTACAAAATTCTACTCATGCAGCCATGCTTGGTAAAGAAATTTCTATCATGAACTTGGGGGAAGTGTTATAGTTTTAACATTAAGCTAGCATTATATTAGGATCTTTAATTGAGAGAATAACAAGCACATCAATCAAGCACAAGAGAAAATGAGCACAGTGTTTTTCCTCGGGGAAATCGTAAATGGAGAAAACCTTGCAACTTCCTCAGAGATAGAATCGGCACCAAAATTAAAACCCAAAATAGTAAGATGATCTCCCGACAGCAATAGCCTCTTTCTTTCTAGCCCCAACAACTTCTTCTCCCTCATTTATGTGCTACAACTGAGTGTGAGTGAGTTTGTGATAAATAGAGATACTCACTCTCTATTTATACTAATTCCCAACTTGGCAATGACTCCCTAGGGATGACTTCACTAGGTGAGTCTAACAACCCTAGGGCCCCGAAACTGCGGGGACTTTAACCCTTGAACAATAGGAAGGTTACCCACATTGACATGACATGACTTGTTTATATTATAGAAACCCCAATTGGAACATTGGGGCACAATACATAAGAAATACAAGTGAATACATTCTGAAGTTACAATTACATCAACACTCCCTCTTGACTAGGAAGGTATTCTCTCAACACAATTTATCAGCACAAGTATTCTTCTCTATATCATCTGGATCATCATCGAGTCCTCGTCATCTTCAAGTCATATTCATCTGGATCTGGATCATCACTTGATCTGGATCATCTCTGGTTCTAGAACATCTCTACTGGATCATCATCACAGGTGCTATCTCTTGATTCTTCTCGCCATAGGAAGTTCTATAGATCCAACTCTTTTTCATGCTGGTTGTAGGCCTAGCCTCCATGTAGGTATTTTCCAGCACTTATATCTGACCCTAATTCAGAATGGCCTACCCAACACTTATATCTAATCATGTAGGAACCAATCCTATAATCATATCAGAAAGGCACACCCAACACTCACATCTAACCATGTGGGAACACATTCCACGACCCTGTCAGAAAGGCCCAGCACTCACATCTAAAAACCAATGTTAGAAAGGCTTAGCACTTACATTCAACCATGCGAGGAACCAATCCTCCATGTTGAAAGGGATTTGCACTTACATCTGAAAACCAATGTCAGAAAGACTCAGTACTTACATTTGACCATGCGAGGAACCAATCCTCCATGCCAAAATGGCTCTGCACTTACATATGATCATTGTAGGAAACAATCCCACAATCACCTCAGAATGGATCTGTACTCACATATGATCATGTAGGAACCAATCCTACAGTCACATCAGAATGGCCCTCAGTCCTAGACTGAGCTTTCCTGGTAACTAATAAGGTGCCTCCATTCCAAGAATGGAATTCAGCACTTATATCTTATCATGTAGGAACCAATCCTACAATCACATCAGAATGGCTCAACACTCATATCTGACATGCAAGGAACCAATCCTCTCATCATGACAAAATGGATCAGCCCTTACATCTAACCATGGAAGGAACCAATCCTCTCACCATGTAAGAATGGATCATGGACTCATCACTTCCCTTTGGAGGGAACCTCGATCTGGAGAACACCAAGCTTCTCCCTGAAGTACTCAAACTTCACTCTAGCCAATGGCTTTGTCAACACATCAGCTATCTATTCATCCGTCACAACATACTGGAGCTTCACTACTCCCCTCTACACCATATTCCTGATATAGTGATACTTGATCTCGATATGCTTCAACTTGTAATGGAACATCGGGTTCTCCGAAAACTTCACACAACTTTGGTTGTCACAATATATACAAGTAGCATACAACTGGAGATCAAATAAATCAGACAGTAGCTTCCTCAGCCATACTAGCTCACAACTAGCTGAACAAGCTATGACATACTCTACTTCAACTGTACTCAGTGCCACACAGGATTGCTTCCTGCTAAACCAAGAGATCACACCTGATCCCATACTGAAGAAACAAACTAAAGTGCTCTTCCTATCAATGGCACTGCCTGCCCAATCTGAATCAAAATAACCCTCCAGGTTAATCTTCTAATTCACCTCATACTTGAGCCCATAATCAACTGTACCCCTCAGGTACCTCAGAATATGCTTTGCAACAATCAGGTGAACATGTCTCGGATTTGTAAGGTGTTCACAACAACGCAAATATCTGGTCTCATGTTTGTCAGGTACATCAAGGACCCAATAATATGGTGATACATCGTAGCATCTACTGATTCTGATGAAGCATCACTCAATAGCTTCAGGTTCGATGCCATAGGTGTGGTCATGGCCTTGCAGTCCATCATCCCGAACCTCTTCAGGATCTCTATTGCATACTTCCCCTGTTCGAGGGAGATTCCATCCACATTATTCCTCACCTCCATGCCTAGAAAATAGTGCATCATACCCAAGTCCTTCATTTCAAACTCGATAACAAGCTTCCTCTTCATATCAGCAATTAACCCATCCATACCTGTTACAAACAGATCATCTACATATAGTAGGAGAATCATTGGGTTTCCATCTTCAACCTTGTAGTAAAGGTTGGAATCTGCTTTACTTTTGGTAAATCCCAAACTAGATAGAAAGCCATCCATTTTGCCATACCATGTCATGGGTGCCTCTTTCAAACCATATAGGGCTTTCTTCAATATACACACATGAAACTCTCTATAATGTGTCTCAAAACTGAGTGGTTGCTCTACATACACTTCCTCTTCCACTACACCATTCAAGAAAGAATTCTTAACATCCATTTGGTGTATCTTCCATTTCATCAGTACAGCCAGAGCAAGTACTGATCTGATGGAAGTGTATCTGGTTATAGGTGCAAAGGTTTCTTCATACTCTATTCCTTCTTTCTGTGAGAAGCTATGACCCACGAATCTTACTTTATATTTCTCTATGCTACCATCTGAAGCATGCTTGATCTTGTAGATCCATTTGGAAGTTACAACTGAATTCCCTTCTAGTCTTGGAACAACATCCCAAACATAATTATTCATGATCAATTGATACTCTTTAATCATAGCATCCTTCCATTCTTTCCATTCTGCCGCTTCTTCATATTTGGAAGGTTATTTATGGATAAAGTCACACAATAAAGCTACATACCCAGAGCAAGACCTGGTCCTCTTTCTTTCTCTGTGATTCTCTACTGGAGCCCCATATCTTTCTGCATCTTGGATAGATTCTCGTACCCAAGCAGATTTCCTCTTGTGAGGATTCTTCTCTTGAGGTGGATCTACAGGTTCTTGAGGTTCTTCAAATTCTCGATCTTCTTCTTGAGTTTTTTCGTTCATGGTTGTTTCATGAATTCTGGGTGCTTCTGATTGTTTAGGATCTTCAATAGGTCTCTTTCTGGATTTGTTGTAAGCTGAGTCTTCATCAAATGTTACATCCCTATTGATGTCGATCTTCTTGAATCCTGGGAATTATATTCTTTAATCCTTTGAGCTTTTAAAGTATCCCACAAATATACCCTTCTTTCCTGAACTATCTAACTTTGTCCTCTTTTCTTTCAGAATGTGTATGTACACTGGACAGCTAAATATTCTGAGATGGTTGACTTTTGGCTTCTTGCCAGAAAATACTTCTTTAGGTGTCTTATTCTTGATTACTCTGTGTGGAGTATGGTTCTATACATACACCATTGTTCTGGAAGCTTCTGCCCATAGATGCATGGGAAGATATTGATCATGAAGCATTTCTCTTGCAGCTTCCATGATAGTTCTATTCTTCCTTTCTGCAACCCCATTCTGTTGTGGATTATATGGAGTGGATAAATCCCTCTTAATCCCTGAATCTTTGCACAACTCTTTGAATTAATTTGATGTGAATTCTCTGCCATTATCCAATTGAAAGGTCTTGATCTTCTTTTATGTGTGGTTCTCAATCAAGGCTTTGAATTCCTTGAACTTGCTAAAAACTTCATCTGTGTTCTTCATAAAATATATCCATGTCTCTTCCTAGAATAATCATCAATAAAAGAAACATAGTATACATACCCACTTAAAGAACTGGATGACATTGGACCACATACATCGGTGTGAATGATTTCCAAGATTCCTTTTGCTTTGCTTTCGCTACCTGGAAATGTCTTCTTTGTGTTCTTCCCTTTCGCACATCCTTTGCAGACTCCTTCATTTTTTTCTTGAATTTCTGGAAGACCTTCAATAACCTTTCTTGCATGTGGTAGTGCTCTGTAGTGCACATGTGCAAGCCTTCTATGCCAAAGTTCATTTGGCTCTACTATGTCATGGACCAAAACTTGTTCTGGATGGCCCTTCAATTTGTATAATCCTCCTTCATGTTCTCCAATTACTATTGCATCGTCAATAGTCTTTCCTCTTGGCCACATGAGGACTTGGCCATCTACAAATGCAACCCTCATGCCTTTTGCATCTAGTGCTGATATGGAGAGAATATTCTTCATTATTCCTATTACTAATGTTACATCCTTCATTTTCATAGACTTTCCAGAGTCTACCTTGTAGGAGGATTCACCACTACCTTTCATCAGATATTGGTAGTCATCCCCAAGTTTCACCTTATGGGGTGAATTATGTTTGGATAGTTTCTCAAAATATTCCTTGAATCCTGTCATGTTTTTGGAAGCCCCACTACCAATAAGCCAATATTTTCTTCCATGAGTGATAGTTCCCATGAGAGCGGAGATAAGAACATATTCTTCATCACTTGAAGAGTCTTCACTTTCTTGTTTTCCTTTCTTCCTAGGAGGATAATCATCCTCAGCAGTGTGAGCATGATATCTTCTTTTGGATTTTTTCTTCTTCTTGGATCCACTCTTATTCATGGAACAACTTCTAGCAAAGTGTCCTCTTTCATCACATGTATAACATCTGAGTTTAGATGGGTCCCTTCTTACAAAATTATTTTTCTGATGAGAATGCTTACCTTGGTAATTATGATTTTCCCTTCTGCCTTTCTTGGAGTGTACTGTGAGAGCTTGATCTTCACTTCCCATATTTTCTTCTCGAGCTGCTATTCAAGCTTCTTCTTGTGAACATTATTCCCACATTCCACTGAACTTGACTAGCTTCTTCCTAGCACAGATTCCTTGGATGAAAGAATCCCATGACCTAGGGAGACCATTCAAGCTTGTAATCACAATTTCTACATTCTCCACTTCTTCATCTACTTCTTCAATTTGTTATTTGATCTAGGAGACCCTTTTGAATTATGACTGGATGGTCTCCTCATTCTGGATCCTTACATTCTTCAACTAGTTCCTTAGAGTCATCTTCGGGTTTATGTTCTTCCCTTCAAATAGTTTGGTTAGGGAATCAAGCATAGCTTTAGGTGTCTTGATAGAGGACACCTGTGGTATGAAGTGATCCTTAATTGAAATAATCCTTTTTTCCATAACCAACTTCTTGTTATGTAAGGACTTAGCCTCATCTTCCTCTAGAACTGGAACCTCCTCATTGATGTAGGAGTCCAACTCATTTTCTTCCAGGACCAGGGAGATCTTATATTTCCAAGCTCGGAAGTTATCAGCTCCCTAAATATTTTCATCAAGATTGGTATGATGAGACATCTTAACTGAGAACCTCCAATGTAAATACAAAAGATTTATATCTTACCAGGTCAAGATGTTGGATCTAGATTTGGAGCTGAATTTTTGCAGTGCTAGTTCAGGAGCAGATTAGGATTTGAATTTCTTAGAGTTATGTCCGACCAAATGATTTGATCTTGATCTCTAAACTTCAATTTTGGGGAGGATATCAATCCAAGAATGGCTCACTCAAAAATTACACTTCTGTGGAAATCCATAATTTCCTGTAGCAGTGTCGGGTCCAAAACTAAAAAAGCTCTGAATCAGATTCTGGTTCGATAGAAAGATGCACCCTAGGGAGGAGAGTCAGCCCAACCTTCCGTTGCTGAAAATCTATGGAGAGAGATCCAAAAAATAGAAATCCCTAGTTCTTGCAGCTGCACAGTGTCTTCTTCTCAGGTTAGCTCTGATACCATGTTAGATTTTTAACATTAAATTTAGCATTATATTAGGATCTTTAATTGAGAAAATAACAAGTACAAAAATCAAACACAAGAGACAATGAACACAATGTTTTTCCTCAGGGAAACCATAAATGGAGAAAACCCTGCAACTTCATCAGAGATAGAATCAGCAGCAAAAGTAAAACCCAAAATAGTAAGATGATCTCTCGACAGCACTGGCCTCTTTTTTTCTAGCCCCAGCAACTTCTTCTCCCTCAGCTATGCGCTACAACTGAGTGTGAGTGAGTGTGTGATAACTAGAGAGATTCACTCTCTATTTATACTAATTCCTGATTTGACAATGACTCACTAGGGCCAACTTCACTAGGTGAGTCTAACAACCCTAGGGCCCTGGATCTGTTGGGACTTTAACCCTTGAACAATATGAGGGTTACCCACATTGACTTGACATGACTTGTTTATATTATAGAAACTCCTGATCGAAACATTGGGGCATGACATGACTCAATTACATTACAAACACTTCCCAGAATAAACATTGGGGTACAATACATAAGAAATACAAGTGAATACATTTCAAAGACAAAGGTAAGGCTATCCGTGAAGGTCCTTCCATCCCACGGCTTTCCTCAATGGAAGATACCATACATAAAGGGGCACAGTTCATGAAGAATCTTGAGAGGATCAGTTCACAATTGCAAACCCACATAGAGATGGTTGAATCACAACCAAAAAAACATAAGGCTTAGTTAATTTTTGATCATATCCAATTTTAAGAGGCATCCAGAGAAGGACAGTTGGTAACCCTGCTCCAAATTGCCCAACAAGAATCAACACTCATACGGATTCTTCCTTTACGAAAGGTAAATCCTCCACCTCCATATGATATTGAAATTCATGATATGCACAATGATTTGGAGGAAGAGGAAGGTCCTTCTACTTTCCCTGTTAGTGTTTTGGCCTCCCTGATATCATCCATCCCTGGTCTCTAGGAATTTGACAACATGTTAAGTTCATCATTTTCCTAACTGTATTTTTTTTTGAAATAAAAATTTCATCAGTTGGAGAAGCTACCACTAGCATTCCCATAGTACTATTTGACACAACTATTCATACTTATCCTCCCCCTTTCACCATCTATGCCTATTCCAACATCCCCACTTTCTCAGCCCCCTCAACTAAAAATTCCTTCCATATCTATAACTATTACCTCCAAAGTTAATGTGTCTACAACTAATTATTAATCATCCCTTACATTTAATTATTTTACTTCTCCTATCAACATCCCTCCCCTAAATATAGAAATCCATGTTTCCCATACCAAAACTAAGCCCATAGTTTCCACCCAATAGCAAACAATTTCATCCTCTGAAGGAATGACATATTTTTTAGAAGATGTGGTCTCTTTGGGAAAATACTACTGGAGTAAGAAGGACAAAGTTGTGGTCAAGAGGGGAGGTAAGAGAACAAAAGAAGGGTCAACTAAATAGATTCCTTCCCTCAACCATGTTATTTGGAAGTCAGACACCCCTGATATCAAGCAAGGGGCATTGGATACAAGAGTTGACGTGGGAGCTTTTGCAAGTGCAAACCGTATGATTCAATTTCCCAACTAAGTTTGGCCCTTTTTGACAAGGATAAAGAAACACAAAAATATAAATTAGACTTAGCCACAGCTGAGGAGAGACATGAGAAAGAGGTGAAGCAGATGAAACAAGAGCACACAAATAAAACTAAGAAATGGAAAAATAAGATTGAACATCTTAAACATTAGCTTGGGAATGTAGATGTTCTCAATCAGCATCAGGCTGAAAAGATTATCCTCTATGAGAAAAAACTAAAAGATGCTCAGCTAGATTCATTAGCCTCTTCCTTTTTGAGTTTGAGACCAAAAGAGTTCAAGCACGTACTTTGCAAGGTGCATTAGGAATTCTTCCAAGCCATGGTGGATCATTACACATGTTTTGATAAAATGTAGAGGTTGTATAATTTGTTTAGGAACCATTCTGAAACCTTGGAAACTCAGCATGATAAAAGAAGAGAAACATGTACACCCTTCGAGCAAGTGATCGATTGGCATAAGCATATTATAGAAATACCACATGATCTTCCAATATTAGACAAACTTAAGGACAAAACAATTGAATTCACCATTGAAACATGGGAAAGCATTTGTGACTCGGTGGAGGCCACAATCAAGGAAGGAAAAATGGCATGTGAACATAGGTGGACAACTACTAAAGTTTTGTTGGGCTACTTGGACTTTCCTGTTCTATATCCTATTGGTCAGGATTCTTCACCGAATCTCTAGATGGAACAAGTGGAACAACATTTCGATGCAGCTAAGGAACAAATCCAACATATTAATCAACTCACTATGCAGGAAATTGAGCGATGGATTGAGACCCCTCATGCTTCGATGGTTTAGATATAGGTGTACCTGAAAGAGTGGAAGAAAATCAAAAAGAGGGATATTTCCTCCCAAATTTGTAGAAGAGAAATCCACTTGAGACATGCCAATTTTCATTAGATCGAGGAGCTCATGAACCTACATAATAGGTGGTGTGTCGCCCTTGGAAAGCATTGAAACTATTTGATTATGTAATCGCACTTCTTGGGAATTTTATTTTATTGTAAAAATTTGTAATATTATTTAAGGGAGGAATTTCCCATGTAGAAAGGGGGAGACTTTTTAGAGACTAAGATTAAGAAGTACAATGAAGAAAGGACTATGAAGATCATAACAGGAAAGTTTGAGGTTTTATCACTTTGTAATTTTTTGCAGATTAATAAAATTACAGTCATTTCATATTATGTGTCATGGCTATTCATTGAGTATATTCAAAGAATTTCATTTCATCTTCTGATCTACGTGCATACTGATTATTGTTTTTTTTTATAAATGTCTTGGTTTAATTACTAATTTTTCTTTTCTAAACTGACATATGGAATGTGTATCAAGTTAATGTATTTATTTGAGGTACATTATATTTGATGTTGCTGATGATTGGTTATTGATCTCTAAATATTGATTTGTTAATTAATATTGTCTCTTAGGTTTGTTGCATATTTCTAATGCTTTCGACAGAGTTCTTGAAAATTTTATTTGTTACGTTAGTGTAAAGATAGTTGAAAGAAGTGATCTTGATCTGCATGTTTGCACTTTAAGTGTTTGTTCTCTTTCATCTGTTACATCCTGCAATAACCCTATCTTGAAATGGCCACTCATCCTATTTAAGTGTCCTTAATAAATTAGTTAGGAAACAATTCCTTTCAATATTTTCCCACTTATCCTCACAGTAGACGTTCTAGATCTCGAAACCTTTGTGCTAGTGGAGGCCTCGTATCCATAGGATATAGTCATTCCAAACAACTTGAGGATATATTTTTATCTACATGGGAATGAATTGAAGCCTTTGGTTGGACTATTTCCTCTTGTTGACATCCTTGTATATTTTTCCAGCGACCTACATACCAGGAACGTCAACAAGATCCCAATTTCTCGATCACAAGATCAACCAAAAGTGTGAGTGAAGAGGAGACGTAGTGATCAAACAAAACTTATAAGAATAAAATAGATAATTACAAACAAAATCCCCTAATTTTTCTTTGATAAATTCAAATTAATCTATCCAAAATAAAAACTTTATTGGATCAAGCCAGTTTCTTATATTTTGGAGGGAATTGTTTTGGAATTTATTGCAAGTGAGAGTTCCAAAATTTTGAAAATTTAGTGAAATTTATTTAAATTATTTTTCTAAATATTCCATGAAAATGATTTGATGTTTTTTTTAATGTCATCAAATTCATGGATATCAAAATTCCATGGCCTAATGTTTCATGAATTGAAACAATTTTTAATGTTCTTCAATTTCTCGACAATTTTCTTATGCAAACAAGTGATTCTAGTGACCAAATAAGACAATTTAAGCCATTAATAGTGGATTAGAGGATTTAAATGGTATATATGTTTGAAACATTCAGATATGAGCAGTCTCTAAAAACACTTGAACAAAACTCAAAAAATTACTAATTAAAGTGATTTTCCTTGTTTTTGAAGGAGGTTTCCAAGACTTCCAAATTCAAGTGAAATTGAACCTAAATTATTCAAATATTGTCCTGATAGGTCCTAAAATTCCTCTATTATCATATACAAGTATTCAAAATTCAAAATAATCTGTAAATATAGGCCTAAAACAATGATTCACCATTCCTAGTTTTGGACAATTTTTTGACAATTTTCAAGCTAGTAAGCACATAAATATTTAAAATCATGAAAGAGTATCCAAATATTATTCAAATTAGATGTAATAAATGTATAATAGATATTATTTATGATTCCTAATCTAACCAAAACAAAAACAATCACTCAAAATGGTAAAACAACTAAGGATTTCATGACCAAAACATCAAGATCATGTGAATTCAAAGTGCTAGAATGGACGCCCAGTAGGATTAAGAAACAGAGCATCCATGACACACGTAGACAAGATAAAGAGTGTGTATCCATAATTTGTATGCTATGTTTTAACAAGAAAGGTGCGTCAACCTTCTAAACTCGAGAATCTTTAAGATACTGACCCAAATTCTCTCAAATTTGATGATTTAAAGTTTAGATTAGGTCGTTTTTAGACTCGTAAATTGAATTAAGATGTACAATTATAGAAATTAGAAATTAGTAGAAATATATAAAGAAAATTACACCCAAAAATGAGGAAAACATAAAGAAATCAATAATTAAACCCAAATATACCCAGTATGGTCTCCATTCTATTGATAGAGATTGCAGCAGGGACTTATCTACAATATTATCTATCATTACTATAGGTGGGTGAGTCCTAATTAATAGAAGCAGATGCAACAATTTGAAATTTTCTTGAGATTCCTAAGCATTTTCAAAGAGTATAGAGGGGATAAATAAAGGAAAGAACCTCTTGAAGCATGCCACTTGTAGATGATCTCCTTGCTTAAGCATCCATGCCCTTTAGGCCTCGATTAGAAGCTTGCTTGCGAGTTCCTTACCTCTAGATATACCTCTATGAAATTGAAAAAAATTGAAAAACTTCAAATATATCTACCAAATATTGAATTCAAAATTAGATTTAACACATAGATTCAAAGTCAAAATTGGGGGGGAACTAGAATTGCATAATATTGAAAATAAGAAGAGAGTGATTACAATATAATTTTGGAGGTGAGTCCCTTTTCTTTTTCCTTTAACCATCCTTCCCATCCATGCCATTCATCACCAAGAGGTTGATATGAAAAAAATATGTTCTATCCTTCAAATTCTTTAGCATGCCTTTGTTTTCATTTTATGTCCTTTACTTCACCTCATATGCCTTTCTTATATAACACTGGGATTCGTGCAGCCAATTACTAATCATGAATGTGGGATTAAAATTTCTTATGAGTTTTGATTATTTTCATAAAAGACCCCACTTTACTTAGTTTGTCAGGCATTTCACTTGTATTTCCAAGATTTTAGGACAAATAATACATATGACATGTATTCTTTCCACTCCACGAGTTGTGGAAACATGGTTTTGGCCCTTAAGTAATATTGATCTTGAATTCTTTAGAGCAATCTTTATCTTCACATACTTCTTCCTTTGCAAAAGAAGTGGTCCAATGGGAGATCAAATCTCTCAATTTGTTCCAAATTCCAGTCTTAATATTGTGGGAAAAAATAAAGATATGTTTTTAGACCATCATTATCAAGGGTGTTAATTTGATTGTTAACACCCTTCTAGAAAAGTAGTTTGTAGTTCTAGACTATTTTGCAACTTGTGTTTCATCATGTCGGTCCAAGGTGGAATGAATAGTGTTAACATCACCTTTATGAATGTGAATGATTCCTTCTGCATCATCCAAGTGTACATATAAGAATAACATTTTCTATAATAGATAATGGATAAATTTCTCAACATCATCCAAGAGAGACTCCAAACTGGGAATATGGGTAGTATCCTGATGAATTTCCTCCATAAAAAATTTCATATATGAACTCATTTAGTAAATATGGATATGAATGCCATGATGTGAGCACGAGAGTCTCCAATTCCATCTGAAATTTCCTAAATTTTCATTTCTAAATCAAAATCAGGATTGATCACTACTAAATGAACACTAACAAAAACCCACATATTGCAACCTTATGGATATTTTGAGCAATAATGAAGAAATATGAACTTTAAAACTTTTATAAATCAATCACTGCATAGATGAATGTTGGCAGATAGTTTTGAGGATAATTAGTTCTGCAACATTGAGGATGATGTGCAAGGTCAAAGTTGGTGCGCAAGGAGGAATGACCACATTCAGTCGATTTTGGTCATATTTTGTAGTTTTTGGTCACTATTTTGTAGATTTTGGTCCAAGTAGTTAGAAATATGAGTTAAGTGGATCATCAATGTAAAGATGAAATCCTATAAGTAGATCTAGGATTGTAAATGAAAAGACACCTAGCTAGAGAAACCTATGTAGAGAGATCTAAGAAAGATTGATGTATCTGGGTGTGAATTGTTAAATTGCTTTGTGAACTTGCAGTTTCGATGCGAAGTTAATATGAAATGACAAAGATTTGACGGAACATTGTGTATTTTTGCATATTTATGTTTTCCTTCTTTCTGAGATGTTGATGTGAATGGATGGATATGGAAATATGATATGTTTTTTCCTTAATGATGCAATGCTTCCATACGTTGAATAATGTTATATTGGTAGATCTATTTATGCATCTCTCTTGTGATTTGAATTTATTGATATGAACCAATGAATCTATGAATGTATGAATAAATGCTTGGATCTGATAAGTAATGCTGCGATAGTTTGACATTAGATGCACACTCCTCCTTCTTACTGTGGAAACTTGGTTTCGACAGATCTCCCTCAAACATCTCGGGTGAGACCTCATCTATTCCGTAGGTGTTGTTGGATAGGGTAAAACCTATCTCGGTCAGTACTTAGGGAGATTGCTATGTTAAGGGTGTCGACAAAGAGTAAACCCCTATCAAAGGATTTATGTCAACAAATGGTTCCATTGTTGGGACAATAGTGCATGAAGAAGGAGGACATGTTGTGGCATTCGATGAGACCAGAGATTCAATATTGGTTTGACCAAAAGGCTAAGGAATTTTCCATCGAGGAGAATCAAAACCATGGGTTTTCGACATAATAGTGGCCGGGAAGGTGCCTATATTCTGATCTCCATGAATAATTTTTCTCTGAATTTCCAATTATCTTGTATGAGTGGATGGCATGATTGACCTATCATAAGAAAAAATTCCAAGGAGGTGAACCAACTTGATAGATCCCAAAGCTGATCCAATAGTTGCAGGAGGTATATAACAGAGCATCAATGGATGTCAAAGTCTATCTTGATAGCATCTTGGAGGTATACATTACTAAGTTCGCAGTAGACACAGTCAAGTATTACATTGACACAGAAAGGGATTTTTTTAAAGGACCAAGAGGTAGGTTTCTATTATCGTTGCAACTTTCAATTAATAAGCTCATCTGTGAAAAAGGCATATTGAAAATGAACTCCGACAAGTAGAGACCTGACATGAGGAGGTTATGGGTACCGTGGATAATGGGCGGTGAATGGAATGATATGGGGTAGATGCATGGGAGTTATGATGAGACTGTGAGGGAATATGAGGAAAGAAGTGGTCTTTGACGAAGTGGAGTAAGGTTTCTGCAAGAGAAGACGCAGAGGACATGAGAGAGTCCTTCTATGATCGAGACAAGAGGCTATGAGAGAATATAACAAGGGAAAAAGTGACCCTACAACAATGAAGCATAATACTAGGCTACTCCTGATCCAAAAGAAAGATCAAACCCCAACAACAACGTACCCACACCTCCATGCACTGCGTCGCTCTAAGGAAGAAATACAATCTCGACACCAACTTGTCCGATGTTTAAACAACACCCTAATAATAGCGGATCAAAAACTCTAGGAAGAAGGCCCATGATGGTGGGCGATGATGTAAATTTTTCTTTTTTTAATGGGAATGGGACTGAGGATCCTAAACAATATTGGTTTCTATGCGAAGCAATTTGGACTGTAAAGAAAGCTTAGGATGATGATCTTACAAAGCATCAGTTGGAGATAAACCTCTGAGGTCGCACACTGGACTGGTTCATGAAGTTTGTACAAGTTCCCATGGGGAATGCGATAAAGGCTCTGGTTGAGATCAGAAAAGGATTGATTGAAGAGTTTAGAAAACCTAATTTTGAGGAAAAATACATCACATAGTTAGAAGAGATTAAGAAATATCCAAATGAGATTGTTTGGGATTTTGATCAATGATTCAAGACGTTGATTGAGAGAGTCATCTTTGACATGACTGATGTACACTATAAGGAATGACTAATTGTGGAATTCGTACCACATCTCAGAATTCCTTTGATGCAAAAAAATATTGTGACACAGAGTTAGGCTCTGGATATCGTGATGAAGTTGGAGGCTTCACCTTTGGTGAGACTAGCGTTGGTATGAATCATATTCAATCCCAATTGGAAAAATTAACAATCCAGTTGTAGGACATTAAGAAGGGAAAAGAGCATCATGAATAAATATGGTGTACTCGATGTCATGCAGAAGGACATCACAAGGGTCAGTACCTAGATTTTTTAAAATACTTGCTGTCCGGAGATCCAAATCCATTGAGTTATGGAGGTATGCCATGGTTCCACATCTGCCAAGTTCATGGGTATCGACATGAATATTGTGTGTATGTGCAGAAGATGGTCACAAAACTGATGAATTTGTATTGCACATTTAGTCGATCGGTTTGGAATGAAGACTAGGATTGTCAAGCATATGATTTTCTCCAGGACGGGACGATGGATGCTTAATATGTGAAGGGAGAATACCATCAAATGGTATAGACACAATAGCAGCCGTAGGTGGTACAACCACCACTATAGCCATAGTTTGTGCCACAACCACAACTACAACTTCATTTTGTGTCACAACCACAGTTTTCTCCACCACAACTGCAATACAATCAAATGTAGTTTGGTCTGGATAAGCCGTAGTATACCCAACCGCGGTAGTATGTCCAGTAGCAGCCAAATCCCCCATTGCCATAGAAGTTCAACCAACTACAGTATCAACAAAAATGAGGATTTCATGGATGATTCTGAGGAGGATGAGGTTGAGGATTTGGTTGACGAGGAGGATGAGGTCATTGACCTGTACAATGTTATAATTGTGGAGTACTGGGACATTATCAGAGAGATTGCTTGAACTTGCAAGCATAGTGTACGTATTGTATCGCTACAGATCACACTATTGAGAACTATCCACAATTGATCACAAAGTGGTAAGAAAGGAATGTTCCATAATTAAGAAACCAGAACCAAAACTAGATTCAGAATCATAACCAAAATGGAAATCAAAATGTGAATCACCTAGTGAATCTGCCACCGAATCAGAACCAAGGACCAACCATTGCGATGATTTCAGTAGAACCTAGAGTTCAGTCTATTGATGTTGCTGTAATCACTCATGGAGGTGTGACAATAGGAGAATATGGCTTGATTCCACAAGTCCGATTGGATGGAAATAAGAACATGCAATTTGATGTCAACACTGAGTGGGACACATTCTTTGAAGCACGCGACATGATAAGAAGAGATCCAGGTAAGTTTCTTGTTTATGGAATGCCACCTATTTTTTATTTCACTATGGTAGCAAGACCATTGTGACAACATGGTACCTTGCAAAACTTATTTGAAAGTTGTCTATCATTGGAAAAATACCTTGATGCACTTGTTGAGATTTCGAGTCTGTTGCATCGACTAGAGAAAGGGAGAAGGGAGTCTGTTGTGAACTCCCTGCACAAGAGGAAAAATGGAAAAGAGATGTGAATGAATATTCATATTCAGGATTATGAAGTAGATTCAGTCATTCTGGATCTAGGCTCAGATGTCAACATTATGACCAAGAAGACATTGCAGAATATGGGGATCCCAAAGTTAGTTTGGTCCCCTCTATAGTTGTGACTGGATAACCAGGTCAGAGTGACACTGATTGGGCGAGTTTCACATCTAGTAGTGGAAGTTGAAGGAATGAATACCAATGCATAATTTGATGTGATTTACATTGCTAATGGTGGAGGTTCATATCCCGCACTGCTGGGGATTGGATGGGCCAAAGTTAGTATGGAGGTGATAAATTTTAAGAAGCATAGATGAAATTTGAGAACCGCAATATCAAAGTCATAGCTCTGATGGATCCAAAAGAAGATAGAAGGTATGTTGAACTAGTTAAGGAATAAGTTATAGGGGGGAAGGGACCATATATTCAACAATTCAAAGGATTATATCGAACCTACAACTGTCAGAGAGTTGGGATGGTGAAGCTCTAGCTTCACACCTTCGGACTCTGATGATGGTTTGGATAATTGGAAGAATCACATGCATGAGGTATAAATTCGTAAGTGTGTCTTAATCACTCAGTCATTGTGCTGAGTTGAAACAGATATTGTTGAGTTTCCAGTATATGAAGGACTTCCTGAGTTGTATGATTTTCTTACTGAATTTGAATATAAGGTGTCCAAACCACAGATATTTTTGGATTTGGATGAACCATTGAAGGCTACTCCATCACAGTGGTAGGAGACACATAAGAAGTCGATCAATGAATGGTCATGGTGTCACATGTTGATGACAGTTTTCTTTGGAGAAGTAGAGCAATACCAAGCTAAGAGGTATGATGGGAGGAATGATGCCCATGATCATCTAATAGCAAGTTAGACCATGTGGGTGTTGTGACCAAAGGATGAGAGGGCACATGCTTTTCTACACATGTTGGATTAAATTCCATGATAGTTGCATGTATCATCCAAGCTACATAGAGAGATCACGACCTGGGAATAGTTATCAATTTGTTTCAGTCACACCTTAAGTTTTACGGATTCTAATCTAGGTATTCATAGTGCACTACAACATATCTGTGAGGTTGTTTTGAAGGTAGTTCTAGTCACATATCTGGTGGACCCACAAGAAACACATATGATGCGGTCAATGATGGAATTCTAGAGTGTCACATGAGGGCCTAAGTATGAAGATGATCCGAGGAATGTCAATATACTAGAATCTGAAGGAAGTCAAGATATCGCGACACCTAAAGTTCCAACAGATAAATTTAACCACCCATTGAATATTTGGAAGGTAAACATTAGGACAGAGGAGGAACCAAAGTTCACAAATATTCGATACTACTGGGATGAAGAAACCATGGTGAAGATCACTAATTTGCTGCATGAATTTTAGGATCTATTTCCAACAAAGTTTTTTGAGATGAAGGGAATACTAGGATATTTGGGAGAGATGAAGATCCCTTTGAAACTAGATATGAATCCAGTGCGACAACGTCTGTATCATCTGAATCGGTGATACAATGAAAGAGTGAAAGTTGAGCTTGACCGAATGCTCAATGCAGGAATCATAGAACTCATTGAAGAATCAGAATGGATTAGTCCAGTGGTTGTGCAAGATAAGAATACATGTGAGTTTTGAATCTGTGTTAATATTAGGAAGTTGAATGATGCATGTATTCATGATCCATTCCTGACACCATTCACTGACGAGGTATTGGAAGGAGTGGGAGGTCATGAAGTCTATTCATTCACGGATGGATTTTTAGGTTATCATCAAATCAGCATCGTGAAAGAGGATTTCCATAAGACAACATTTGTGTCACAATGGGGATGTTATCAATACATGGTGAGTCCATTTGGACTGAAGAATGCATCTGCAATATTATCCAGGATTGTAGTTGCCACATTCAAGGAGTTTATTCAGAAATTTCTGGCAGTTTACATGGACAGCTAGACAATGTATGGGTTGTTGAAAGGTCATCTCACAAATATGTGAATGATGTTGGAAAGGTGTCGATAGCATCATATTGCACTGAATTCAAAGAAGTGCATATTTGTGCACTGTTTAAGATGTTTCTTGGGAACATTGTATGTAAGAAATGACTTTTGGTAAATCATGCGAAGATTGTGTTGATCCTAAACTTGCCACCACCTATGAATGTGAAGCAACTCCGATCGATGTTAGGCCATGAAGAATATTATCACAAGTTCATCAGAGGCTATGCCACGATCACAATTCCTATGGAGAAATTGCTGAAGAAGGATGCGCAGTTTGCATGGAGTCATGAGTGTCATATAATTTTTGACACATTGAAGACAAAGATGGGTACATTGTTATAGATAATTTTACCACTCCATGTGAATCACACCTGTATGGCCTTCCCTTGTCCCTCTGCAGACTCCTTAGACCCCTTGGACCATTTTTTGTCCTTTGATGTTTCCTTGATCATCCTTAAAAACATGTGAAAATTAATACATGCTACTTTTTAACCCCTAATCATGTTTATACGTGGGTTTGACCCCTTAAACCGCATACATCGGGATGTGTGCATAATCCAAATACTTTTGGAGTTTTCCTTGACATGGAGCCGACTCACTTGACTCCTGGCCTTCCATATGCCTTGAGATCACTCAGATTCGACCTTTCATTACCCCTTTGAAAAGCTATATAAGGAAATTTTTGGTACATTAAAGGCATATGAGAGAATTGAGAGAAAAGAAACTATAGTCCATTGTTGCCGGAACTTCTTCTTGAGTCTACATCCCTTTGTTCCTTGGAGCACTTTTGTGTTCTTCCCAAGATTGCCTTTGCTTGTGAGCTTGATATCGAGAGATGGAGGATTGAGGTGGTGGAGGGCCAAGTGGGGGATTCAGTTTCTTCGATTCATAGATGTGTCGATAGAGGTTGTATCCATTGTAATATTTGATTTTATATTAATAGAAATATCTTGTCCTGTCCAATAATATATGTTTGAATGAATATTTTGTCCATGGATGGTGTCGTGCACCCTAAATGCAGATAAGTTATTATCAACACACAGAGCTTACGAAATTAATTGTCAACCCAAGGAAGTCTTTTGTTTCAAAGGGTAAGTGCACAATATATGCTAAACACCAAATCATTGTAGTGAATACTGTTCTTAAACAACTATGTTCATCCCTCAAACTTTGTGTGATCCCACCAATCTTGTAACTCTACAATTTCAACCTTGTCCTTCTATGCATCAACCAGAAATGAAATCAACAATTACTGACAGAAAGGAAATCCCATTCACAGCCCAAATTAAAGGAATTGCCTATTGATCTAATCACACTCGGAATCTGTAACCATAAATTAATTGTAATCTAGAAATTCAATTGCGACAGATCAAGCTCGGCTATTCTAAGAATTGAATTGCAGAAATAAAGATCAACAATTATAACAATCCAATAATTACACAGGGTTCGTGGGATGTCAACCTGAAACCATGAGATGAACAGAGTTGTGTATAGCTATTGAATAAATTGCATAAAGATTATCTACTCAGTCGACTATTACAGTTATTGATCTTAGGAAAATGCAATGCTGTAAATCACACACACTACTGCTGCGCACATAGAAAATATGATTAACGAAACATCACACAACCACAAATTAAAAGATCCTACCTTAACTCAGCCATCTCTGCGGAAGGCGGGCCCAGCCTTCACACAGAGACGTTGGATGAACAATGTACAGCTCCCTTAAACCAGCAGTAACTCTTTGTATTAAAAGGGAAGGATTATTACAGATTGCTCCCACTATTAATACATCGAATGAATTAACTATTTTCCAACCCCCTGGGTCGAGAAAGCCTTCTGCATTTATACATACAAGCGATAACATCCAATCCTATTACAAAGGGCAGCCATGAAGATATGTGATCTTCAGGCGCCCTGAATAACACCGGTTGTTACAAGACGTGGCATGATACAATTATAGAAAGTGCGAGAAGACTGTTGACTGGCCCAAAAGTGGCGATCTTCTCAGATCGCCATAATATTCGAGCAGCTACACTGGAGATCCCTCAATCATAGCACATTCTGTTATGGCTACTCTGACCGGCTCTTGTCTGGAATGTCATGTGCCTCAATCGATGATGGACAGGTTGAGGATCCCTTTTGTGTCATGACCATCCCTTGTCCCTAGACTTGTTCAGCTCCATCCCCCTGCATTCTGCTCATCTCACATTATCTTCATAGATCACACATATTAGCACAATTTCGAGAGATAAATAGCCTTAATTGTCACAAGAATAAGCATTAATAAGGTAGAACAATAATCAGTCTTACCTTGACAATTTAGGGAATAAAGGTGAAGAAAGTCGGTCTGATTGGCATGCTAAGCAATGCAAAACTAGGGAAGAAAGGTGATTAAAGGTCGTTAAAAAGGGACCAAATTTGGACTCAACATCTCCCCCCAACTACCCTGTTGCATGTCCTCATGCAAAAACCTGCATCACTCAGAATCTGAATCCTGCATTGAGCTCTGTTCGTGGAGAGAAGAAAAATTGTAGGGAAACTCAGGTTTATCACCTGTCTTCAGAAAATCTCTGTGAGTAACCTAGTACTGCCAACATCTCTGCTCCTCTGCCCTAGTCATGGAAAAATCCATGTTGTATGGTTCTGCTGGCCACCAAATAAGAGGAAATTTGAACTTTAAACCCATCCAGTTGACTCCACATTCCTTCATACACCCTACATAACCCTTGACTCTAGAGAGTGCATGTTTAAAATTTTTAAAGCAGTAGGGGTCCCTGTTTCTCAGTGTAGAGGACGCAACCTGCCATCTGTGCTTGCTCCCCTCTAATGCAATCTGCTGCTGTCTAGAAATGGATTTTGTACAAGTGGAGATTACCTCTTCCTGCAAATTCATGACCTGTTGTGCCCGGGAAGGGCTGGAAAGAAAACCCTTGTATTGAGCCACAAGAATGCCAGGATTCTGGGGCTCACTTCGAATCCATAAATTAGTATGGCCTTCATTGTGGGAAAAGGTCTGAAAAGACCTTTCCCACTGAACATTATTGTTCACAAAAGAGGCAAAGGCTCGTAGCTGAACGGCACCTGCAAAGGGAACAGGATTTGAGTGCCGATCCAAAGGGCACGCCATCTCGTGCAGGTATAATTCGCATAGCAAGTTCTGCTCTTCAAAATTGCTCCCAAGGAATGTCTCCAAAATTTTTTCTGAGGTTGCAATTTCAAATGACCTCCCCTCCTGTACAGCCCTTAATTTAAACCAGACAAACTGCTCGAAGAGAAACACTGGATAAGAGGAAGAGGGCTTCCTAGTGCCAATGAGTTCTCAGGATAGGGCATACATTTGATCCTTATCCTTCTGCATAGATGAGAATTTTTTCAATTTCTTCATCTCCTTCTGCAACTCCTCTACCTGAACTCTGTGGCCCATACGTTCTTCAGCCCCCTGCTCTTCCAGCGCTCTAATAATTCTTTTGTGCTCATCCAAAGCAATTGTCTTTTTCTGGTTTTCTTCCACTTGACTTCTCCATTTAATTACTTCCATCCTCAGAGCTGAAACCTCTGCTGTGAGATATGAAATCTCCTTTTTATAATGTTCTTCCTGCTCTGAATCCAAATCAATAAAGTTTTTCAAAGGGAGGAGTATTGTCTTTTGTGAGACAGTGTCTTCCAGCACTTCTTCTATGAGAGTTGCTGGTTCTTGTGTGGCAGCAATATCCCCTGGACTTTCTTCCATAACTGTGATTGATGCTTGTTGAGACACTGGTTCTTGTGTAACAGTGTCTTCTCCCTGATCCATCTGCATCTCTGAGATTTATTCTTGTGTTGCTGGTTCTTGTGTGACAGCAACACCCCCCGGGTTATTTTCTACAACTATATCCAAGGATTGTTGAGACACTGGTTCTTGTGTAACAGTGTCTCCTCCCCGATCATCCTGCATTTCTGAATCTGATTCTTGTGTTGCTGGTTCTTGTGTGACAGCAACATCTTTCAAACTCTCCTCAGCATCCACCTCCATTGCTTTTAAAGACACTAGTTCTTGTGTAGCAGTGTCTTCCTCCTGCATTCCTGGATTCAATTCTTGTGTTGCTGGTTCTTGTGTGACAGCAACACCTTTCAAAATCTCCTCAGCATCCACCTCCATTTCTTTTAAAGACACTGGTTCTTGTGTAGCAGTGTCTTCCTCCTGTGATTCTGAATCCACTGGTTGTGTTGCTGGTTCTTGTGTAACAGCAACATCTTCGTTCCCCTACTTCTGGGATTGGATATCTTTCCCATCGTACAGCTCTTCCTCAAGGACCTCAGTGTCACCTGAGGCTAGTGTCTGGTCATCCTCACTCCACTGTATATCGGGTATGATATCTATCCCTGGGTCATCTTCTAGTTGAAATTCAGGAATTCCCAAGGATGTTGATTCTTGTGTAACAACATCCTGGATTACCTCTTCATCCTCCTATGGCTGCAGTTCTTCTCTAAGCTTTGTATCATGGGGACATTCTGGGTTCATAGTGTAATCCTTATTTCCATAATCACTCCTAATTTCATTTTTTTCTCCTCTGTCCTAGGATTAGTAGCAGCCTCGGCAAGGATGATCAAAGATGCTGGTTCTTGTGTTGCAGCATCTTCTTCTTCTGCAGGTTCTTCCCTTGTAGACGTGGGCTGTTGCATTGTGCGCACTATGACCCCATGGCCTTTCTTTTTGAAAATTTCCCCACAATTAGGGAAAATCACCTGCTCCTCCTCCCTGTCAGGGTCAATAGAGTCTGCTCCCTTAAGGTGGTCTATTGCCTCCACCAATGTATACATTCTCTTCTCGCCTTGTTTCCTACAAGTTTCATTCCATGTCTCCACTTCCCTTCGAAGTATTTGGACTTCCTCCTTTAATACTATGTTTTCTTCTAGAAGTCCTTCAAGGCTGGGTTCTACCTCAACTGGCCTTTCTGGAGCATCCATTGGCCTTGGTACAAGGATTGGGATCTCAACCTGTGACTCCAGGGTTTCCCATGTTTTTTTGGCTGCCTCTGAGATTGCATTTGGTTTGAGTCATTTGCCTCCTATTGGTGCAGTTATGCTCGGCTCCTTAATTGGTCTCTTTCTTCCTTTTCGTGATGTTTTCGTTTGAGGGGCTGACTTATCAGGATTCACTGCTAGGGTCAAAGGAATGTTTTCTTGCGCCTCAGATCGCTCCTCCTCAATTAGGGTTCCTCCTTCCCACTTAGGTGAGGATTCCATAGTGACCGGCTCCATCTGTTCCATCTGTTCTTCAATTGCCTTAGCTCTGTCATCTTCAGGTTCAGTTGTCGCAGCATTCAATGCTGATCCAATTTCTCCTTCTGATGACAGGGCTACCCTGTTGTCTACATGTCTCTCAAGATTTTTATCAACACTTTCCCTCAATGGTTCTGCTTGTGTCCCCTGTTGTGCTTGTTATGGTACAATATCATCCCCCCCCAACTATATTGGAGGGACACCGATCCTCCTGATGATGTTGAAGCTGTGCCTGTTCTGCCGGGAGACCCAGGACAGGAACAGGCTCCTGAGTGCGGGCTATGAATTGATCCCAGGTGATATTGTACTGGGCCAGGGTTCTTGAAATGATTAATTTTATAAGACCATGGTGGGTTAGGGAAACATGTGGATGTTTAGCCGTTTGAACAAAAATCGCCATCTGGCATAGGTTATGGAACATATAGTATGGAATATTCAACAAAATGCCATGGCGAAGATGGGAAAGCAAAGGTAGTTCAGAATTATAAACAACTTGGTACCTACCTTCGCAAGTGATGTATTTCTTAAGGAATAAAGCAACCTGATCCCATGGTCGCGGCAGTGATTGCAGTACAATTCCTCTCTTTGATACTTTAACGTGCTCCCCCTCTCGTAGAAATTCCTCCCGTGCAACCATCATGGGGATTCGTCGTTCAAACCATGCCTTTCCCACCATTGGAAGAGCAATAACTTCAGATATAATAGCCTCGGAAACTTCTATCCATAGCCCCCATACCTCAGAGTGAGTGTCCTTGAGGTGTAAAGCGAATTGCAAAGCTGCTTCCCTGTTAAATCCGTCTAGTCGCTCGAAGAATTCAATCCAGCCAACGGCTTGAAAGATGGCGAAAAACTCAGGATTGTTTCGGAGTTCCTGCGTGTTTAAAGGTTCATGACGAGCTGGAAGCCCCATATTCCTGGCGACAGAGTTCTAGAGTCTGAGAGTGGAGGTTGCAGAGCGGGGAATGCACAGATCGCTGAGCGGAGATGTGAGTAGGGAGATGGCAAATTTGGAAAGTGCAGTGCAGAGGGAGGTTCAAAATTTTTATTCCAAATTGGGGAAGGTGGTGGTTATGAGATTTTACATCACACGGGGGACATATTAATGAATTCATAATGGTAATACGTATTAAGGCACGACTGATATCATTAAACCCAAATTAACACTTAATCATGTAAAAATCAAAGCCATACCTCGTGCGACTGTGCATCGAATGACCTGTGGGGAATGATGATCCGTGTGTTTGCTGACGCTGGAAGGCCGAGCTCGTGCATAGGCATTAAATCAATCATAATAATAGCAATTAATGCCATAATGCCATCGCCAGTGAAAATGGAGAAAACATCGCGTCATCGGAGTCGGAATTATGCCAAATTGGCCGGCACGAGTGGAATGAATCAGAGCCATAAGTAATAGCAGAAGCAATTTTCTTTGGTTAACACAGGAGTTACTAATGCAAAGAACAAAAGAACAGTCTGCAATGCTAAAAGGTCCGCCAAATAAAACGGGATTGAAGTTTCCCAGCATGATATCACGACCAATTAAAAGATGTTACAGTCGTCAAGAAAGATCACAGTGTCGGAAAAAAAAATTGGCGGTACTGGGAAAAATCACGGCTGTCAGAATTCAGAATGGCTGGGAAAGGATGTCGCGGCCATGGGAACATGTGGGTCAGCCACCGGGAGTGTATGTTCAGCCGCCGGAAGATTATGTTCGGCCGCTGGAAGATTATGTTCGGCCGCCGGAAAAAGAATTTTCGGGCCTTTGGAAAAAAAAAGTTGCGGCTGTGGGAAAGTATGTTCAGCTGCTGGGAGTGTTTGTTCAGCCACCGGGAAAAAGAATTTTCGGGCCTTTGGAAAAAGATATGCGGCTGTGGGAAAGTATGTTCAGCTGCTGGGAGTGTTTGTTCAGCCGCCGGGAAAAAGAATTTTCGAGCCTTTGGAAAAAGAGTTGCGGCTGTGGGAAAGTATGTTCAGCTGCTGGGAGTGTTTGTTCAGCCGCCGGGAAAAAGAATTTTCGAGCCTTTGGAAAAAGAGTTGCGGCTGTGGGAAAGTATGTTCAGCTGCGGGAGTGTTTGTTCAGCCTCCGGGAAGATTATGTTCTGAGAAAAGGAAAATGCAACACAGGGAACAAAGGAAAACGTTTTTTCGTTCAGCGGGCCCATTCTGGTCGTTCGCCTGGTACTTCCCTGCAATTTTATTTATTTGAAAAACAACAACCAAGGAGATCAAATGCAAAAAGAAACAATCAAGAGTTATTCGCCATAGTAGAAAAAAACATATTTATGTACAGTGATTCAATAGTGCGATTTACAGTTTAAAGGTTGGCAGAGGCAGAGAGAAGTTCCTGCCCTGGTAACAGCTGATACTCTAGGTCGGCAGAAATATATGAAATGAATGCGTCCTTCGAGATAGGTTTACGGTACAGTATTAGTTTGTGGCCATTAGCAAGTAATGGTATAGGATTATCGTCAATGGTCACCAGACGGACCGTGCCGTTATCAAAAACCCTGTCAACCAAGTATGGACCTAGCCACCGTGTACGCAGTTTCCCTTTAAAATCTCTTTTGAATCTGGAGTCATAAAGTAACACCCAGTCTCCTTCACTGAAGACCTTCTTTTTAATAAACCGATCGTGCCAATTAGATCTCTGTTGCTAAAGCAACAAAGTCTGATCTACTGCCGCTAACCGCTTCTCGTCCAGTTCATTTAATTGATTCAGTCTTCGCTTCTGCGCTTCTGTTACGTCCAGGTTCATTTCGGTGGCTGTCTTCAAGGTTTTAATCTCGAACTCAATTGGAAAGACAGCACTATTTCCGTACACCAGATCATATGGGGAGAACCCTGTAGTGTCACGCCAATTCGTGCGATATGCCCACAATGCTTTTGGAAGCCTGTCAGCCCAATCCTTTCGATGACTATTAACTGTTTTAGTAAGGATATTTTCAATAACCTTATTGGTGCTTTCCACCTGACCATTAGCGTGGGGGTGATAAGGTGAAGACACCCTGTGCTGCACATGATACTTCCTGAGCAAGGATTCAAATTGGTGTGACACGAACTGCGGACCTACATCAGTAACTACTTCTTTTGGCACCCCAAAACGGGTAAATATCTCACTGTACAGAAAGTCAATTACTGCCTGATCATTAGCCTTAGCCAAAGCTACAGCCTCCACCCACTTGGTCATGTAATTAGTACAAACTAGAATATAGACCTTCTGTTTGGAGGGAGGACTGATAGGGCCAACAAAATCCAGTGCCCATCTCTCAAATGGTTCAACTACAAGTTGGGACTGTAGGGGCATCTGATCTATTTGATTGGGTTGGCCCATCCTTTGGCAACTGTCACAGGACTGGACATACTTCTTGGCATCCCTGAACAGAGTCGGCCAGTAATAGCCCATCCGCAGTGCTTTGTGCCCCATTCTTTTATCTGCAAAGTGGCCTCCACAAGGCCCCTCATGACAGGCTTTTAATATAGGAAAGAACTCATCTTCTCTTACACATCTCCTGATCTCAAGATCAGGCCCTGTGTAGAAGAGATGGCCATTTAACCAACAAAACCTGGCACTGCGCTGAATAATTTTTCTTTTTTCTCGTTTTGTCATATATGGTGGGAGATTCCCTGCAACCAAATAGTTAGCAACATCTGCATACCATGGAGAATGAACTGAAAGTGCAAATAGATGCTCGTCTCGGAAAGAATCCTCAACAGGAAAACTGTCATCACTGTTAGTAAGATGGGATAAAAAGTTAGCAACAACATTTTCCTTCCCAGGTTTATCTATAATAGTGATATCAAATTCTTGTAACAACAAAAGCCATCTGGTCACTCTGGCATTGGTAACTGGTTTATTCATTAAGTATTTGATGGCAGAGTGGTCAGTGTGCACAAATGTAGGATACCCGGTGATATAATGTCGAAATTTATTTATGGAGTAAACAATAGCAAGGAATTCTTTTTCAGTAACAGTGTAGTTAAGCTCAGCAGGGGCTAGATTTTTACCAACATAGTAAATGGCATAAGGTTTTTGGCCCTCCAGATGTCCTAATACTGCCCCAATGGCAGTGTCAGAGGCATCTGAGGAGATATGGAAGGGTAGGGTCCAATTAGGTCCCCGCAAGATGGGAGCTGTAGACAGCCTTGCTTTAAGTTCATCGAATGCCATCTGGCATGCTGCATTCCACACAAACTGTGCATCCTTCATTAACAAAGAGAACAAAGGAGAAGCCAGTTTGGAGAAGTTTTCTATGAATCTTTGATAATATCCAGCATGTCCCAGAAAGCTTCTCACCTCTTTCTGAGTTGAAGGGGTAGGTATATTCTGTATTACTTTGATTTTTGCAGGGTCTACCTGTATGCCATTGGAAGAGATAAAATGCCCCAATACCACCCCCTCACTCATCATCATATGGCACTTCTCAGTGCTTAATGAAAGCTGAGCCTATTTACAGCGAGTTAAAACCTTCTTTAAATTTTCTAGTGCCTCATCGAAATCCCTGCCATAGGGAGTGAAATCATCCATGAAGATTTCCATGCTATCATTGACTAATTCAGAGAATATGCCAATCACAGCTCTTTGGAATGTTGCTGGTGCATTGCACAATCCAAATGGAAGAACTCTGTAAGCAAATGTTCCCCAGGGACAGGTGAAGGTGGTTTTATCCTGATCCTCAGGAGAAATTTGGATTTGGTTGTACCCACTGAAACCGTCTAGGAAGGAGAAGAACTTATTCCCTGACAGGGTATCAAGTACCTGGTTGATAAAGGGTAAAGGGAAATGATCCTTTTGAGTTGCTTTGTTCAGTTCCCTATAATCAACACAGACCCTCCATTTCCCATTTTTCTTGGGTACAATCACGAGTGGGGAGACCCACTCACTATCTGAAATAGGGTATATAAACCCTGCTTCCAAAAGTTTCTGGATTTCCTCCTTCACTATATCCCTCAGATTGGGGTTCATGCGTCGTTGGGGTTCACACACAGGCCGGGAGTCACTTTTGATATAAATGTGATGAGTGCACAGATTAGAGGGGATACCCCTCATATCTGTATATTCCCAGGAAAACGCCCCCTTATGTTCCTTCAAGAGGCTGATCAGGCGTTTCTGTTCCTCTGAGGAGAGACTAGGATTGATATTCAAAGTCCTTCCAGGTTCTACCTCAATCGGAATGCTCTCTGAATTTTTCACAACCGGGATTATATTTGTGCCACCAACCAAGGCTTCTTCTGTAAGGTTTTCTTGCTCTTCCTTGCCCAGGGTAGTGTTAAGAATTTGATAGACTTCTCTATTTACTGAAGTGGGTTCACTAATGAAATTGCTAATGGTATCATCTTCTGTCTCATTTTTAAAGGTTAAGGCCTTCCCTATAGTTAATAATGGCTGGACATCCTCGTCCTCCTCCTCCTGCTCTATCCAAAGGGATGTTTCAGCCTCTAGACTTCGCTGAGCTGGAGGATACAGGGTGAGGTTTTTAGTATCCATACCATCAGATATAGTCATGGACCCCGATCGACAGCTGATGAAAGCATTGGCTGTGGCCAACCACGGTCTCCCCAGGATCAATGGGTGTCCCCCCAACTGTGATTTTGGTTGTAACACCAAAAAGTCAGCTGGGTACTCCCATGAATCTACTGATATAACAAGGTCGTCCAGAATCCCTTCGGGTCTGATGGTGGATCTGTCTGCCAATTCCAAAATAGTAAGGGTCGGTCTAAACTTGGTGAGCCCAAGCTTCTTTACAGTTTCCATAGTTATAACGTTGATTGCTGCTCCCAGATCCACTAGGACATTGGGTATCTGTGTCTGTCCTATCTGTACAGTAACGGTAGGATTACCAGGGTCATCGTATTTAGTCACAGGGGCTTTTCCTGTTATCAAGGCCGATAAGTTTCCTATGATATGAACCGTGGGAGGATCCCTGAATTTCCTTTGTGTTCTTCTTGTGCACAGCTCCCGAACTGTTCTAGCGTAAATGGGCACATCTTGAAGCGCTTGAAGGAGGGAAATTTTAACATAAAGGTTTCTTAACTCTCCGAGGAGGTTAAACTGAGGTTGCCCCCCCATTTTTGGTAGCAGTAATCTCTCGGGGTATGGTGGCTGCTTTATCAGATGGGAAGGCTGTATCTCTTCATGTTTATCGTTGGATGGTTCAGCCGTCCCTTCTAAAGGATGCCCAGCATCCTCAATGATGGGACTTGAGTCAAATGGATGCTGTAATCTCTCCCTTCTCTATGCTCAGAGGATGAAACATCCTCTGTTATTACAGGTTCTACAATTTTCCCAGATCGTAAGTGAATTTCATTACAGGGTACAGGGGAAAGAGAGTAGGCTGGCATGTTGACAATCTCCAATTGGTGGACTGCTTTATTGTTTGGGTTAGGATTAGGTTGGGCAGGCAGCTGGGGTCGTATTGGTATATTCGGGACAGAATTGTTTTGCAGCTGCAGCTGTGACTGTGGAGGTAAGTATTGAGGATATGGAGGAATTTGGGGGAATTGAGGAAATTGAGGAGAATACGGTGCTTGTTTAGGTAGAGGTGGTTGAGGAAACTGGTTCCCAGGATGGAAATTCCTCCATCCAGGAGTCCATGACGTAGGTTGGGGTGGTGGCTATGTCCAGGGATTCCATGAATTATAGTTTTGCATTGCAGGTTGAGAGGAATTCCATTGAGTATAATTCGAAGGGAATTGTGTATTCAAATTTTGCATATTATTCCAATTCCCCATATTATTCAAAAATGGGAGAGAGTCTGGAGACATACCTTGATTCCGAGGCTGCCATGGTTTCTTCTGTGTGATAAAATAGGCTGCTTCCACATCCGGGTTTGATGCCTGCAGAACGGCCTTGACTTGAGGAAGTGAAGGGCATTCCTTCATGTCATGGTTCAGTTCACACAGCTGACATACGTTCACTTTGTCAAGCGGGCATTCTCTCAATGGATGATTCTTTCTACATCGGGGGCAGAACACACCCAATGTGAGATCCTCTACTGCTTGTTTTTGTTTCGCCTTCAGGACATCAATTTCAGAAGAGATGGAGCTCATCATTTCTGTTTTAAAATTTTCAAGTAGATTGCCTATCTCTGCTCGGGTAGCGCCTCCATTAGATGACTTCTGAGTTCGGTTGAAGACGTCACATTCCAGCTTTTCTCGTTTATCCCGCTTATTATTTCTGGAAGACCCTCTGGAGTATCTTTTGCACAGCTCCACAATTTTGTTGAAAGGTTCTTTGGAGATGTCTCCCTTACCAAGCAGGTTCAACATATCTAGACAATCATCCCTGATTCCCTGAAGCAAGATTATTTTGAGTACATCCAATCCCATGTTCGTCTGCCCAGCTCTCTGCACATTGTACAACAGTCTTTCCATGAAATCTTCCAAACTTTCATCCTCCTTCTGCACCATTTTAAATAACTCCTCTCTCTTATCCTTGGTGTTACAGTATTCCTGATATTTCTCCAGGAACACCTGCTTCATTGCATCCCAATTAGTAACGGTTCCTCCCCCAAGGCTCATGAACCAGCGTAATGCATTGTCCTTAAGGGTAGCAGGAAAAAGTTTTAGTTTTTGGGCATCAGTGATATAATCGTAACTGCGACAAAGAATATCGAATTCGAAAAGGAATTCGTCTGGGTCTTCTGCCTCCTTTCCCTGGAAACGAGGTAACACCGATGGTGAGATATTCTTCATAGGAGCTGCCCCATCTAGTTGTTGAATAGGAAATTGCAATGTAGCCACTGTTCCCTCTGGCAGGGAGCGATTCTCATGATGATAGTTTTCTCCCATCACTTCTTCCTCATCGGCCCCATGTCTGTTACTCATCTCTTCTTCTGTTTTCTCCTCTTCATCTCCTCCTGTGTTCTTTTCTTCGTTCTCCTCTTGTTCCTCGTTCTTTTCTTCGTTCTCCTCTTGTTCCTCATTCTTTTCTTCATTTTTCCACTGTCCCAGGAGCTTCTGGTGGTACTGATCCCACTCTTCCTTAGTTACACTCCTCCCGTTAATGTGATAATTCGGACCTCTACCAGCAGGTCCCATTGTAACAGCTGTGTCTTTGTCTACAGGGGTAGCTGAGGACGTCGCAGCTGCTCGTGTCTTCTCCACCGTGGATCCCGATGCTAGCACCCCAGGATCAGCGGGGTTTCTTCTGTTAGGAGTTTCTTGAAGACGAGCTCTAGTGTATGAATCAGTTCTGTCAACAAGGTCGTCAATGAACGTCCTTCTGCCCAATGGTACTCCTCGACCTCGACCCGAGCCACCTGCACCGTTAGTATCTTGTGGGGTTTTGGGAGTTGGGAATTGATCGCATTTTACCCTTCTAGTATTCATACAACCCAAATCATTTCATCAGAAGGAATAAAAAGAGACTGACTAAAAATAATTATCAAGTGCAACTACTGCTAGTGTTTAATTACCCTTCCCCGGCAACGGCACCAAAATGTCGTGCACCCTAAATGCAGATAAGTTATTATCAACACACAGAGCTTACGAAATTCATTGTCAACCCAAGGAAGTCTTTTGTTTCAAAGGGTAAGTGCACAATATATGCTAAACACCAAATCATTGTAGTGAATACTGTTCTTAAACAACTATGTTCATCCCTCAAACTTTGTGTGATCCCACCAATCTTCTAACTCTACAATTTCAACCTTGTCCTTCTATGCATCAACCAGAAATGAAATCAACAATTACTGATAGAAAGGAAATCCTATTCACAACCCAAATTAAAGGAATTGCCTATTGATCTAATCACACTCGGAATCTGTAACCATAAATTAATTGAAATCTAGAAATTCAATTGCGACAGATCAAGCTCGGCTATTATAAGAATTGAATTGCAGAAATAAAGATCAACAATTATAACAATCCAAGAATTACACAGGGTTCGTGGGATGTCAACCTGAAACCATGAGATGAACAGAGTTGTGTACAGCTATTGAATAAATTGCATAAATATTATCTACTCAGTCGACTGTTACAGTTATTGATCTTAGGAAAATACAATGCTGTAAATCACACACACTACTGCTGCGCACACAGAAAATATGATTAACGAAACATCACACAACCACAAATTAAAAGATCCTACCTTAACTCAGCAATCTCTGCGGAAGGCGGGCCCAGCCTTCACACAGAGACGCTGGATGAACAATGTACAGCTCCCTTAAACCAACAGTAACTCTTTGTATTAAAAGGGAAGGATTATTACAGATTGCTCCCGCTATTAATACACCGAATGAATTAACTATTTTCCAACCCCCTGGGTCGAGACAGCCTTCTGCATTTATACATACAAGCGATAACATCCAATCCTATTACAAAGGGCAGCCATGAAGATCTCTGATCTTCAGGCGCCCTGAATAACACCGGTTGTTACAAGACGTGGCATGATACAATTATAGAAAGTGCGAGAAGACTGTTGACTGGCCCAGAAGTGGCAATCTTCTCAGATCGCCATAATATTCGAGCAGCTACACTAGAGATCCCTCGATCATAGCACATTCTGTTATGGCTACTCTGACCGGCTCTTGTCTGGAATGTCACGTGCCTCAATCGATGATGGACAGGTTGAGGATCCCTTTTGTGTCACGACCATCCCTTGTCCCTAGACTTGTTCAGCTCCATCCTCCTGCATTCTGCTCATCTCACATTATCTTCATAGATCACACATATTAGCACAATTTCGAGAGATAAATAGCCTTAATTGTCACAAGAATAAGCATTAATAAGGTAGAACAATAATCAGTCTTACCTTGACAATTTAGGGAATAAAGGTGAAGAAAGCCGGTCTGATTGGCATGCTAAGCACTGTAAAACCAGGGAAGAAAGGTGATTAAAGGTGGTTAAAAAGGGACCAAATTTGGACTCAACAGATGGTTTCAAATGCTTATACATTGTTGATTATATATGCTAGAGTAGATCTAACACCAATATATATAGTATGCTTGTCTTGTTTACTTGTTGTTGAGGAAGTGATTTATCAATTCAAGCTAAAGTTGGAAAGGTCAATGGGGATCTACTTCAATCATCCGGAATAAGGTACAAGGTCTGATCCTTTAGTGTTAGATATTTAATTTCTATTACATATTGGAACGAATTGATTTCTGGAGTCAAGCTATCTGTTGTGGTACCCCAAGCCATAGGAATTTCTCTCTGTAACAGAATTGGCGACTCCACTGGGGAGTTCCTAGTAGTTGTCCTTTGGGGCTTTTCTATCGACATTCAATGACTTTGAATTGCTCTTTTTCTCTTGTTTCTATGTCAGGTTTGGGGGAATGTTTGTCTCGTAGTATCTGATTGATGTGAAGTTTGTCTCATCTTGTCTGTTTGCCTTTATTTTTATGCATCTTTCTTCCTGTACGTGAGTTTTTAACTCACAGTCACGTATATATGCAGGCTTCACTGCTATCTCCACGTACACATGCAGGTTTACTATGAACAGTCACGTATGCCCTTAGTTTTTCCTTCTAGAGGAAGATGGATGGTTGTTGGGTGAAGTTGGATGATTGCTAAGTCTCCTTTGATACTACTACAGTCTGTTTACACCTCTATTTCTGACCAGAGACGTTTTTTTTTAGGGTATATTTCTTTTTGAAGAATGTTCTTGTCATTGCATTTTTTATTTTTTGTTTTGGGATTAGTGCATTAGATTTCTTTTACCTTAGTACTTTGCTTGAGTGCTACTTGAGTGTGCTTGCAGAGTCTAAGAGTTGTAGAACCATTCTTTTGCTTTTATATCTCATTTTTATTTCAAAAAATCCAAAAATATTTGCTTATCATCATGCATTGCATCTTGCATTGTGCATAGTACTTGCACTAGATTTTCTTTGGAGTATTAGTCAGGATTTCATATAGGAAAGCTTTCATTTATCATTTGAATAAAATTGTGCATTTCACATAGTATCATACCCTGTTTTTCATAGACACAATGCATTTGCATTGATTGTTAGGTGTGCATTTTACTTCATGTTGTGTTGTAACAACATTAGTTGCACGGCCATATACCTCTTTTGAGTAATAAAGCCAATTAAAATGAACTACACTATTTTATTTGATAGGGTTCACCAACAAGATTAGGTTTTAGGGTCTTGGAATAGTTCATTGTGAGTAAATTCTCCAAGACCACTAAACAACAACATGTATGTGTTTCTCCAGGTGAGTGTGTGAAATTCCTTGGTATAACCAGTGTTTCTTAGGATCCTCCTCTCAAAAGGGAGTTAAGCATGAGGCAGTGTGAGCGTTTATTGATTGGGATGACCCCTAGTCATAACTGAGTAGCACCGAAGATATTTCCAAGATTGTATTCGTATTTGGAGGCTCTTTTGAGAGTTTCTGGCTTTGCTACCCTACCCATACGGTCAATCTCGCCTGCGACTGTCTACCTGAGCATTGATTATATTGAGGTGACCTTAGTGGCCTTACCTAGGATATCGAGGGAGTACTTTGCAAGGGTTATTCTGCAGGTGTCCTGTCCAAGTTGGGGTCAGACAACACAGTTTCTTTATGCGTTGAATCTGAGGGCCACAATAATTGGTTACGTACCTCCGCTTGTTGTGTATGGGAGTCTCAAGCCTCTCCTAGGCGAGACATACCTACTTCATTCAGGAGCTCACTTATCCTACCCTTCATTTCTTATGGTTGGCTTAAGATTTTCTTGATGATTGCTCTGTGCATGTTAGATTCTCTAGGGTTTGCGTAGATAGAGAGTATTTTATAGTTTTTGAGTCATTATGGATTCGGGTGCGGCTCCTCACCATTCTCGTCATTTAGCAAGACTTCCTCCTTCTACATCTCCTCCTCCATTGGGAGATAGAAATAGAAATTCCAGGTGGACTAGTTCTCACATTGATTCACACACCATGGGAGACCATATAGAAGGTATTCCTGAACCACCTTCTCCCATTCATGTGGAAGATGGGGAATTTACTCCTAACTATGATCCTTCACTTGATTTGACTGAGTTAGGTCCTGTGATTTCTGAGATAGGAACTTTTCATGATAGACCTACTTACTCTAGGGTTGATTCCCCATTGATGTATCGCTGGTATGGAATGCCAGAGGATGATGAGACTCATTTTGAACCCACAAGCACTACTTATTTTAGTTATGGTATGTCTAGTTTTTCTACACATGATTTGGCATTCCATGTCGAGTCGGAGTTTGAGCCTAACACTATGCCTGGGGGCACTCTCATTCCTTACCATGTGGAGAGGTTTAAGAGCACAAGTTACATTGCACCTTCCATCTCGGTGGTGGAAGCTACATCACATATTCCTCCTAGGTCTAAGGTTAGTGATCCTATTAGGATACCAGATCCGAGACAAGTGACTATAGGGAATAGCACGTACATAATTACTCAGGTCCCTGCATCCTATGTCCCTAGTTCTTTGAATGTTCACCCTCCAACTCATTCACGTGGTCCTTCGGGTCGGAATGTTGCTACAAGTCATGTCCGTACTGCGGTTACTCGACTAGTTGTGTCTCAGGTTCATGCATCACCTGTTGTTTCGGGAGGTCATGTTCATACTTCTAGAGGTCATATTCCTATTTCCAAAATGTATATTCCTACTTTCTGAGCATATATTCCTACTTGCGGAGTGTCTCATGGGACATCTCATGTGATGACTCATGGACCCTATTATGGGATGCAGTATGGACAGGGTTCCGCACCTTATGGGTGCGGGTATCAACAACCCGCTTACTCTCCAAATTACAGCTTTGTAGCTCTGAATATTCAAGGTACACCACACTATGGTGCTTCTATGCCACCCTATACAAGTCAAAAGGGAGGAGGGAACTATGGCCAAGGCCATGGTGGTTATGGTAATCAGACCTATGTGAATCAGAACTATCAGGGAGTGGTCCATCGAGCTAATAATCCTAGACTCCCTTTCCTCGCAACGTTGAATCTTCCTGAATTGTCGAGATTGATGAATGATCATGTAGTTCATGACTCGGCTTAGCCAGTTGTCCCTACTAAGCTTCCCTCGGACATACCCAAATTTGAGGGCAAACCGGGAGAGGATCTGAGCGAACATGTTACTACCTTTCACCTATGGTGCTCTTCGAATTCCTTACACCAGGACTCAATCTATTTAAGGTTGTTTCAATGCACCCTTATAGGGCCTGTGGGGAAATGGTATATAGAGCTACCTAGGGGGCATTCACTTTGTTCGATGACCTAGAGATGACTTTTCTGAACCACTTCTAGCTACTAGTGCGTTATGATGTTGGTACTTAACTCTTGTCGACATTTTGGAAATATAAAGCCACACATATATTGGGTCATATCCAAGAGTGGCGTAGATGGAAGAGGTTAATTAAAGCTTTTATATCACTGGAATTCCTCCTCGAATGGTTCCTTAAGTCATTATTGTCATATATAGCGAAGGATGTTTCTACATCTGGAGTGCAAAATGAGGAACAAGCCATTTATAGGGCACAGGAAATGGATTTGATTTATGCTCAATTTGATTTGTTATATGAGATCATTCCCAATGCTCTGCATTCTAGTTTCGACCCCAAAGTTAAACCTGGACCACATGCCGATGGCATTTTTGGTTGTGCGAGTGCTAAACCCGTGGATGCGGTTGCAAAACAAGTTAGTCAATTGTCAATCAACCAATCTGCTTCAGGACAAGCCACGGCTTCGTCTCAACCCACCCAAATGGCAAGTGTGCTTTTGGTGCAATCATCGGACCAGAAAGGTAACCAGCAGCCCGAAAAAAATTAAAAGAAGGGTAAGAATAATCATAAGGGTGGGAATAGGAATGAAAATGATAATAATAACGACAAGAACACCCGTAATGCTGGAGGGTACAAGCAAGCTAAACGTAAGGTTAAATTACCTTGCAAGTTGTGTAAGGATGATCACCTCACTTACTTGTGCCCTCGTATCGATGAAGCCTCGAGATTCTTGGCACACAGCCCAGCTATGCTGACTAATCCTTTACCTCACAATCAAAATATGAACTCGAGGACCCATGATCAGTCTAGTGGTGATCAAGATCCACCAGAGGGTAGCGGTCATGGTTGCATTAACATGGTACGTGCTGGGAAATTTGTGACCCGTACGAAAGACTATGGGTCATCACAACCCAACCCAGGAAAGGAACCTGATCCACCAGGGACTACACATGTATCCTTGCATTGAGCATATGTATGTTCCACTACTTGGAACTAGTTTGTTTTCACCTATGACACTCGTCTCCTCCTAGTATGTAACTATAAAGTAGTTTTATTCTTTTTCAAGATTTTTAAATATTTTAAAAGTCCAAAAAAATCAAAAAACCAAAAAGCCGGACAAGGAAAGATCTTATCTTTGGAAGCTGTCAAGTTGTGTCGCCTTCAAATAGAGCACTGTATATCACATCCATTGGCTGGGTTTATAGTTTGAATTTAGGATCTGTACTCGTTTATCTAAGTTTATCTCCACCGACTGGTTAAGCTTCTAGTCCCCATGGAGCCTCTGTCGATGCCTCCTATGTTGTAGAGATGTCCCAATTTTGTATATTGAGTCTATGCTGCCTTTATTTAGTCACCATTCACCGTTATTATCTTGTTCGAAGGAATTTGAAACCTGAGTCAGCCATTCCTCAATTATCTTGACTTTGCATGTCGGCCATTCCCAATACAATTACTAGTTCGTGCACCTTATGATCGAGTCCTTCCACATTATACAAATTTGCTGAGTAACTAGTGTTGGATGATGGGGGATTCCTTAATTCCCTCCTTCCAGGCGATTTCATCCCATTAACTTCAGATCATTTATTCTGGAATTGGAATCTAGAGTCATTTTTTAGTGCCTTAAGACTTACAGTCATCAGTGGCAGGTTTTCTTGCCATTGATATTTTTTTGGAATATATCAATGTCACCTGATCGATGGATCCTCTCAAGTGTTCAACCTCAACACATTTATTCACACTTGTTAGTTTGCACTCTAGTACCGTGATTCCCATTTTCATTATCGGTGGGTGATCTCGCGTCTATTAACGATATACATCAATGACCAGTAATCGGACAATGGACTACTATGTTCGACCTCGACACCTCTATTCACATATTAGGGCATGTAATTGTATTGGTTTGTGTAGAAGACCTTCTGTATTGGTGGCATCTCTTATATGCTACCTCCTTGATCATGCCAGTGTTCATGAGATTTCAGCTCTCGTGACTTGATTCCAGTATATGTCAGACATTTCCAGCTATTATGGAGATCTTGAACCATTATATATATTCATCCATTATGGAGATCATGATCCTTTGTATATCTTCATCATGGAGATTTTGATCTATGTGTATTGTACATGGCAATGACCACTTATGTGATATCTTGTATCATGCCTATTCATGGCCATTGTACTCTTATGTATCCAAGACTGCTATATGTATTTGTAGTCATATGCAGAGTTGTATCATTGTACTATGCTGATTGGGTGGCTGGTCTTCGATTTGGGATCCTTCATCACTCCACTTCTGGGATGGACTTATAATGTATTTCAGCCATCGTATGACCCCTCTGACCTCACACATTAGGGGGCATCTGTTATAGCTGATTTTACCACTCCAGGTGAATTACACTTGTATGGCCTTCCCCTGTCCCTCTACAGACTCCTTATACCCCTTGGACCATTTTTTGTCCGTTGTTGTTTCCTTGACCATCCCTAAAAACATGTGAAAATTAATAAAAGTGACGTTTTAACCCCTAATCGTGTATATACGTAGGTTTGACCCCTAAAACCACATACATCAGGATGTGTGCATAATCCAAATCCTTTTGGAGTTTTCCTTGACATTGATCCAACTCACTTGACTCCTAGCCTCCCATATGCCTTGAGATTGCTCAGATTCGACCTTTCATTTACCCTTTGAAAAGCTATATAAGGAACTCTTTGGTGCATTGAAGGCATATGAGAGAATTGATAGCAAAGAAACTATAGTCCATTGTTGCCAGAACTTGTGCTTGAGTCTGCATCCCTTTGTCCCTTGGAGCACTTTTGTGTTCTTCCCAAGCTTTCCTTTGCTTGTGAACTTGCTATCGAGAGATGGAGAATTGAGGTGGTGGAGGCCCAAGTGGGGGATTCAGTTTCTCCAATTTGCAGACATGCCGACAGAGGTTGTATCCATTGTAATCTCTGATTTTATATTAATAGAAATATCTTTTCTTGTCCAATAATGTATGTTTGAATGAATATTTTATCCATGGATGGTTTCAAATGCTTATACATTGTTGATCATATATGATAGAATAGATCTAACACCAATATATATAGTATGCTTGTCTTGTTTACTTATTGTTGAGGAAGTGATTTATCAATTCAAGCTGAAGTTGGAAAGCTCAACGGGGATCTACTTCAACTGTCCGGAATAAGGCATGAGGTCTAATCCTTTAGTGTTAGATATTTAATTTCTATTGCATATTGGAAAGGATTGATTTCTAGAGTCAAGCTATCTGTTGTGGTACCCCAAGCCATAGGAATTTATCTCCATAACATACATCACCAATACTATTTTTTCTTTATTGGACGAAGGATTTCCACGTTCACGTTGATGCATTGTCAACCGCATTGGGAGTGGTGTTGGCACAACCTAGCGAAGGTGATATTGATCACCCAATTTATTTTTCTAGTCAAAAGTTGTCGTCTGCAAAGAAGAATTATACCACAATGGAGAGAGAAGGATCAACAATGGTTTATGCATTACATAAGTTTAGATATTATCTATTGGGAGTTCATTTCAAGATGTTCGAGGATCACTTTGCATTGAAATACCTAGTGAATAATCCTATGTTGGGGGGAAGATATGTCGTTGGCTACTTCTTTTCCAAAATTTTGATTTTGAGGTAGTTGTGAAACCAAGTCACTTGAATGCACGACTTGATCACTTGTCATGAATAGAGACAGGTGAAGAAACGATAAACATTGAGGATGGGTTACCTGATGCTTAACTATTTAGTGTTTGAATGGTTGGCAACTACTATGAGAAAATAGTTCAATTTTTTGGCGACGGGTACAACACTAGAAGGATTCACTACAATTCAAAAGAAACATTTGGTTGTCTGAATTGCGGATTTCTAGTTGATTGTTGGAGAACTCTATAAGATGGGATCAGATGAAATATTAAGGAGATGTGTCCTACTACATGAACATGAGAAGGTATTGGAGGAAGCACGTACAAGAGTTGCAGGTGGACAATATGGAGGTCTCCCTACTGTCAGAAAGGTACTCCATGTAGGACTATGGCAGCCAACTCTTTATGGTGATGCGATAGACTATGCGTGGACTTGCGATGTTTGTCAAAGGAATAGGAAGCCATCATAATGGGATGAGATTCCATTAGTACCTCAAGTGAAACTGCAACCATTTAATAAATGGGAAGTGGATTTTGTGGGTCCAATCAACCCACCAGGGAATAGAATCAGTGCACAATATATCACCACATCAACGGACTATCTGACGCGATGGGAAGAAATTGCAGCAGTAGTAGATTATACAGCTTCGACGATAGCCAAAGTCCTAATTGAAAATGTGATCACTCGGTTTGGTTGTCCGAAGCTATTGATGAGCGTATAGGGGAGTCACTTCATCAATTGGACCATCAGGATGCTGATGTAATAAATTTAGATACAGGATAAGAAAAGTACCCCTTATCATCCACAAGAAAATGGGACAAATGAGGCATTGAATAAGGTGTTGGAGAATGCACTCACAAAGATGTGCAATGCAAACTATGATGAATGGGATTTGAAGATTCTAGCAGTCCTATGGGCATATCCCACCACTTGTAAAGTGTTGATAGGACATACACCATTCAAGGGTATATGGGAAGGAGTTCAGCATGCTAATGGAGTATATCATTTTTTTTTTTGCATTGCAGCAAAGACAAGGATGGATGACGAAGGAGCACTATAGAAACACCTAGATCGGTTAATGCAGCTAAAGGAGGATTGCTTCGTCATAGGATTTCATCAACGCATTAAGAAATATCAACAGAAATCTTGGCATGATGGACATATCCAGAAGAAATACTTTCATCAAGGAGACTTGTTGTTTCTTTATGACAGTAAGTTTGTGAAGCATCCAGGTAAGTTGCAGATGTAATGGATGGGTCCATATGTCATCAATGTCATTACTGAGGGAGGTGTAATGCAACTTCAATAGTTGGATGGTACGATGTTTCCTAAGTTGGTGAATGGCACTAGGATGAATCCCTACAGGATGAGCTCGGCGTTATGTGATGCTTGAGGCATTGCACATGGAAAAAAAGAAAATTTGTTTTTGCATCAAATGGTAGTTAGGAGGCTGGCGCACTAAGGGAAAGTGGTATCGCAAGAATAGGATTCAAAGTCATAGTTAGGAAACCATGTCATGACATCTATAGGGACATGATAGAGTAAAATTGACAATAATTTTAGTAATTAAAACAATTAACCGGGGACGCTCTTAGATGAGACACATTAATGATGGATCTGACCATTCGATTGGAAGGATTGGCGGTAGATTTAAGCAATGAATGGAGGATTTGGTCATCATGATTGGGAAATCATTCACACATCCAATACCACTCTATAAGAATCAGCAGCTCAGATGTTGAAATCACCATTATGAAGAGTTGAGTTGTTGAGAGTGTATCACAGAGATGTGAGGGAGTCATAGAGTTCAGTTGCAGAGTAATGAATGAGTTACCAATAACTTATGACTAATGCAGTGGAAAATGCCACAATATATTTCATGTGAGATTGCTGAGGATTCACCCATCATCCCTATTCAGATTGAAGAAGAGGTAGTAAGTATGTTGGTGGATTCATCACCAGTTACAAGGAAGAAGAGAGGGGCCAACCGGCCCAATTTTTCGCAACAAAAGAAGAGAGAAAAAAGGAGTTCGACAAGATCAAAATCGGAGGTAGCTGAAGCCTCCATGACAAGAGTAGGTTTCACAGTAGCGAAAATACCTGGGTATGTCCCTTCACATAGAACTAGTGCCAAGGAACATAAGCCCACAAAAAAACAAAAATACCCCATTAAAATGGCGTCAATTCCAGAAGGAATGAAGTGGACTTTCGATATTGCACCGTGTCTGATCAAGATGAAGTATGAGGATCATGATTTTCTTTCCTTCACTAACTACATGATGGAGCCATTTGAGGATAGGACAGGACTAGAGGAGGATCCCACAGTGCGCACTCCACATGAGTGGGCATTGGGGTTGGACAAGTCAGGGCTACTAGGCCTGATTCACATGTCTCAACTCTCACTTTGGGATACTTGCATAATAAAATACATGTAGCAAGCAACTGCTGGAATGCTTTCATGGAGGATACCTATGGCTGGATCGACCACTGCCAGTCACAATTGAATTACTCTCACAAATCATGGGGATAGCCAAGGAGGGGCCCGAACCATCGCAATATTTCATAGGAAAGGACAATGACAAAAGGTTAGCAGTGAAGATGAATAGGAAGTATTGTTTGGAGCACGATGGGAACGTATACAAGGTAGACAACATCAATGAGCGGGATGTGCACATTCCAACCACGATTCTTTCTAGCAATGTAGTGTAAAAGAATCGATCGAACCACTGCTCCTTAGGGGTAGTTTCCTGTGCTAAGCAATGTGCTATAGAAGTGAAGATGAATTGGTCGTTGTTTCCATTGAATCAGTTGATGGAGGATACAATGATCATGCAGGAAGGAAAGCATGCATTCACATATAGCTGGCTTCTCATCTTGATTTCACTAGTTGCATGGATGGGGTCAGAATACTACCAAGGGATAGATATCACAACTGCCTAGGTCTGTAAGGGAGTGCGATACCAAACCTCTGGTACCTAAGCAAGGAAGAGAAGCTAAATGATTTTGTGGTATAGTTTTGGCTATATTGCGAGGCTTTGCATGGGAAAACCGTGCAGGTTTCATAGTTCACTAAGGAAGTAGTAGCAAAGTATTGATGAGTCATCAAATTCTCTATTGTCTCGCATGCCATCCATGTGTAATCATGGTAGGACACTTCGAAATAATGGTTGGAGACCCAATACAAGCTGACCAAGGAGTGATTGGATACCGTAGTGGCTGAGTGGCCTTTGTAAAAGAAAGCGACAGTAAGTGCATCAGAACTATTAGATGACGAGGCATGTCCTCCGGTAGATGCATTTATAGATTCGGCACCGGTGCACGAAAGTGACCAGGAGTCATGTGAGGAATCATAGAGAACTCTAATGGACTTAGAGGTGGAGTAGACATTCAAGGAAACCATAACAAAGATGATGTAGGAACAAGGTGAAGCCAACAACACGACGCCAATGGTTGATTCACAAGTGGACTGTATTATTGTGGCTATTAAAACAAAAACTACTATGACTGAAGAGAAAATAAATAAGTAGACTGTTGAAGTCTTGGGAGTGGTAAACAATCGCTTGAGTTCCTTAATTAATGAAATTTTGTAGAATGTTCCTGAAGAAAACATCTTGCAGAAGGCAGGAGAAATAAGGATAGGGAAGCAGATGGGGAATGTACAGATTCCACTGTGTGCATTCAAGACAAAGAGTGAGGATTTCAATGCCTCACTCTAGCAATTTCAGGTCCTCTCATTGGGCATTAATGAACTGTTAACTCAAACATTGGTCCAATTGCAGAGGGTTGTGAGTCAATAGTTGGTGGAAAGGGAACAAGTTATTGGCGAGCACCTATTGCAATCGCAGGAAAAATAAGCAGCATCAAGGAAGGATATCACAGAAGTAAATAAATAGAAAGATAGGTTAACAGTGGAGAAAGTGAAACTATAGGATGACAGGGCGTGACTAGAAAATGCAATTTTTGTTTTCTGCCAAGAAGTGCCAGAAATCACTACAAACTTGGATGCTAAGGAAAAAGAAAACAAGCTTATAAAAGTGATTACATAGCTCAAGTGGGACATTGAATACCTACATGTACAGGTGAAACCAGGCACACCACTAGAGCATGCTGCAACACAAAAAAGCACCATTGAAGACTTGGAGAAACAATTGGAAGAAATGGAGAATGAGGCAAAACATGTGACAAATGTCAATACACAAGTTTTGGGAAGTGTAATCCAAGATGAACAGTTGGATCAACTCACCATGTAGTTTCAAGAAGCATAGGGACAACAGGACGCAATGAGGACATCGCTCAAAGTGATACCTCCTAAAGCTCCATTTGTGCAGATAAAAAAAGAAACAAAGTTGAAGGAATTGCAATAGCACATCACAAAATCAAGGGAGCATCAGCAGAGGCGCACAACCCACTTGGACAAATTCTGATACATTTGGGAGCAGCTCTGAGTAAAAGTGGTTTCTGTGTTGCAAGTAGTTCAGGATGGTAGAAGAGATCTCACTACAAAGATTGTTGAGCATCCACTACATCGTGAAGTGACAGAATGTAGAGAATCCAGTGTGTTAAGAACCCGTGTCAACTCCCCTTTTTATTTTGTTGGTATATTTTGTCGGACGCATATGCTTTGTAATTCATCCAATTAGTATGATGTATTATCCCACATTCATGGGGAGTAAGTAATAGTTGTTAAGTCATCCAGTTAATAAGTTTCATTATCCCACATTCATGTGGAGTAATAGTTGTTTAGATTAGACTTAGTATATAAGTATGTGTTGAGGCTATTGAAAGCACCGAAGAGTTATTTTGTATTNCCCCTAGAAGTGGCCCATGAGCAATAAAATATTTTTTGTGCTCCAATATTTTTGCATTCTCATTGTTTATTGCAGGAGGTTTTCCACATCTGCTATCAGAGCACTTTCCTTGGCACAAGTGGGATTTTTTTTTCTTTTAAAAAAAAAGAGGGAAAAATTGGGCGGTGACTTTCAGATCACTTTTTGAAACTTTCTACATAGAATCAGAAGAAACAAGTTGCATATCTGAATTCCTCTTTCAAAAATACATAGTTTCAAAAAACAAATCATCTCATTTGGAGTCCTAAAAGTGTAGATATTGCGGATTTAAAATCAGCAATTTTTCAGAATTTTGGTGACAACCACGAAAATTGTAGAGTGAAAATATTTTGACCAAGTGCCCAGATTTCTAGTCCGAGTTCATGGGTAGAAGCAGAGTGGTTGTTCTAGTTATGGAAATAGACTATAATAGCGATTCTGAGCAATCTAGATCAGATTATTCTCATTTTAAAAGTTTTCATCTCAAAACCCTAGCTCTAATTATGGGGTTTTGAGCATTGGGTGGAATTTCTGCCACATTTTTTTGGCACTATGATTATTGCAGTAGTTATTCTTCTTGCAGTAGTATTTTTCATTTGGATCAGGGAATACACCCTATCTGCTTAACTGTGGGAAGTACTTGGGCATAGCCCTAAAACTCATTGTGAGGAGTACCACACGAACCCCGAAGTAGCTGGCCATTGAGAGGACCTACCAAGTGAAAAGGGAAACGACCCCCACTAGATTGACTAGATTTCCAACCGTGAGGAAAACCAAAGAGCTGTTGTTTTTGGCCAAGCGGTTAGCAGTTTTACCTGCGCTGTGAAGTGAGGGGTACTGCCCCATTACTCAAGCCCGAGATAGCCTTGGTGGCCAAGTGACTACCTTTGACCCAATAGGAAGCCTATTATACCTAGGGTCCATCACTATTTACAGTTGATAACGTGCAGAATTTCATAATTGTCACAGATCATTTACTCCATTTCCTGTTGATAAAACGCAGCTTCTAACACTGCCACAGACCACAGATCAATTTTTCAAAGTATAAATTTCTGTTTTTGAGCCATATCTTCCTTGATTTAGCTTCCTTTCCCTTGAAATTTCACTGTCACCCCTGTAATACCATTCTTCAAATTCCTTCATTGAGAACCCTATTCCCAATTTCACTTCCTCAAGGCTGAAATTCCATATTTGTCAATTTTTAAAGTTTGTCATAACTTCTCTGATTCTCACCCAATCGCCTTAAAAATTTTCCACGGTGTTCTTTTTCCAATTCTGCTTCCTTGTCCCTCTCTGACAAATTTTCCAATTTCTTCATCCCACCTATTCACATTTTTTGTTTCTTGTCCCTAAAAAAGTGTCCAAAACCCCCTAAAACCCCAATTACCCCCCCAATTTTTTCCCAAATAAAAAATCTTCTTTTCTAAAACCCTCTCCATTTTTTCTTTTCTACCCATTACCTTATGAAAAAATTAAAAAAAAAAACTGCTTATGGTTGTTACCCGCACCGGAGAAAATACACAAATGGAATAAGAAGTTATAACCATCAAGTCCAAACTTGAGGATCTCGATCAAAAATTTCTTGACCTCAATTGTCAGCATTCACCCATGGACAACCACCGCCAACTTGAGTCTTCTGCAAACACTGGGTTCTCAGTGTTTAGCCACTACCATGGGCCGAAGCTAGATTTTCCTTGCTTCAATGGTGATGATCTGACTGGATGGATTTATAGGGTAGAACAATATTTTAGTTTGCATAACACTTTTGATTTCAATAAAGTCACCCTTGCATCCATTCATTTAGAACATGAAGCACTTCAATGGTTCCGTTGGTACATTAAGGCTCATGCCGAGCCAAACTGGATAGAATTTTCCCAACTCCTCTTGCAGCGATTTGGTCCTAGTGTTCTTTATGACTTCACAGGAGCACTCACCAAAATTCACCAAACTGGCACTGTGCAGGAGTATCAAATAGAATTCGAGAAACTCACCAATCACACTAAGGGATTTCCTGATGCATTCTCCCTTAGTTGTTTTATCAGTGGTCTGAAGGATGCAATACGCTCTGAGGTTAAAATGTTCTACCCCAGCACAATGATGGAAGCCCTTGGGTTGTCTAAGCTAGCAGAGGACAAGATACGGGCTCAACAATGCTCCAAATCCACTCTTGTTCCACTCAAACCTATGGTTCCTCCAAGAACCCAAAATCTGCTAGCTCCTAGAACCACTCCTATCAAGCATTTTTTTGAAGCAGAGATGCAGGAACATCAGGAAAAAGGTCTTGGTTATAATTGTGACGAGAAATTCACCCAAGGACATAGATGTGTTGAGCAAAATCTCTATCTCTTGGATGAGGATTCTCCACCAGCACCTAATTTTTTTTATGATGCTCAGGATCCCACAGATGATGATGGTGACATTCAACAACTTCCTACTCCAGAGGCCCAACCAGAGATATCTCTCCATGCCTTAGCTAGAGTCACCACCCCACAAACTATGTGGGTCAGAGGGTTCTTCAAAAAACTCCCTCTTACAATACTCATTGATTCTGGTAGCACTCACAACTTCATTGAACCAAGGATCGCCAAACAGGCTGATTGTTTCATCCATCCTTGCTCCACCTTTGAAGTCATGATTGCCAATGGTGGCACCTTACCTTGCAAAGGGAAGTGTCTTAATGTGTGCATATCTATGGGGGATTATAACTTGCGCTCTGACATGTTTTCCTTGCCCTTAGGCGGATGTGATGTGGTTTTGGGCGCTCAATGGTTACGCACACTTGGACCCATTTTATGGGATTTTGCTAAACTTTGGATGCATTTTTCAATCAATGGTATCAAACACACATTGTGGGGATTACAACAAGGGTCTCTCAGCCTCATTAGTTCGCATCACATGGAAAAGCTTCTTAAGAAAAGTTCACATGGTGTCATCTCTTAGCTCCATTTCATTCAGATGCAACCTTCAGCAGTCTCAACTACTCCCTTGGATGTTTCATTTTGATGCACCTTTTAGATGCCTTATTTTTCCTAGCTCTTCACTCTTGAGCGTCATGCTTACGATAATGGACTTGGGGTTGTCCTCTTTCAAGATGAACATCCCATTGCCTTCATCGACAAATGTACTTCTAGAAATAATTTATCCACCTCTACATATGAGAAGGGAATTATGAATATTTTGCACACAGTACAAAAGTGGTGGCCATCCCTCTTAGAGAATCCTTTCGGCATCAAGACTAATCACCAGAGTTTGAAATATTTACTGGAACAATGGGTCTCATCCCCAACACAACCGCAATGGGTTCTCAAACTCAGGGATTATGACTATAAGAAGGCTCGGGACAATCTTGCGATGGATGCTCTTTTCCACACATTTGATGCCCATGTTTCTCTTTCAGTTATTTCTATGCCTCTTCTAGCTTGGTTACACTCTCTTCAGCAAGGCTATGTCAATGAATCCTCATTATCTGAAGTCATTGAACAGTTGGCCAATAACCCTTCTGTGGTACTGTATTCCTCTTAGGATGGTTTTTCTCAGAGATACAAGGGTCGTTTGGTGCTTCCCTAGAGCACAGACCTTAAACATGCGATCTTTTATGAACTCCATGCTTCTCCATCGATAGCACACTCTGCATTCATCAAAACATATTGTTAACACCCAAAAATGGTTAACTACCTCATCTACCCCACTACATGGCTCATTTGTCCATTTGCCTACCATATTTCCCTGAAAATCCCATTAAAAAGTCTCCAAAAGGACTAAAATGCCTCTAAAAGGCCATAAAACCATCTAAAAAGCCTCCAAAAGACCTAAAATGCCTCTAAAAGGCCCAAAAATGCCTCCAAAAGGCCAAAAAACCCCTTTTTCCTCCAAAAATGTCCAAAATTCCTCTAAAATAGAAAAATCCCCAAAAGGGAAGGAAAAATATAAAATAATGAGGAAAAGGAGGAAAAAACCCTAAACAAGCTGCCCTAAACCATATGGTTTCCAAAACCATG
>LPNX010780218.1:0-2500 GCA_001517045.1 Pseudotsuga menziesii
GATGGGGAAGTGGTTGTTTTCATCATCAGTCATGGACATAATGAGGGTTTGCTTTCCCTCTATACAACGTGCCAACCAGTAATCACCACCCCATTCACTACCTTTTGAGGCAACCACTGCGTATATGTGTCCTGCATAGTATGATTGTAGGTATATGATCAAATATTTTTCGTGTGATACAAGGCCATTAATGTGAGTTTCAAGACTACGTAAATTTTACAAAAAAATGTTAAGGAAATGCATCATACCAGGTTGTACAAGGTTTGATACATGATCAAAATCTATAGAAATAGACGACTGGTCTTCTTCCAATGGAGTTAACTCAACAATTGCACGTTTAAAAAGTGGAAGTGATATGCGATCCCATCCATCAACCCAATCCAATGATTCACACACATCCCAGTCACCATCACAACAAGGCGGGCAAAAACAAGATAGTTTTCTGGTCCAAACTTCAAATACTGGGTTATCAGAGCTTCGAACCGAATGAAAGCCACGAGTCCTAGGAACAGTCTTCCATTCCCATGCATGTGAACGATCTATGTCTACCATCTCCCAAAAAAATCTCTCCACATGTCTCTTTCTTGTGGATTCTACTCGCATAGCTGATTCCTCTCCCATTACTGATGTGCACCACCTGACTATAGATTGAGCATTTCAAATAGTAGATATTGTAGATAATTTCAATTCCTCTCTTCGTAGGGCTGTTTTGACACATGGTCCGGCTCCATCATGCTCTCGTTTACCATGCCCGGTCTCAAAATAGTTCCACATATGTGGAACTTTGTAGTTTTTATGCAATGAACACAACCATTGAAATATGCGTGCATTTTTTAACTGACCAGCACATCCATCAGACCAAATCCAATGTCGATCCATCTATATGTTCATGCCCTTCAAATGATCATAGAACATGATGAAGCAATGACGTACATAGTGGAATTCATGGCACCTATCATCACTTCTATAGAAGTGATATTCCTTTAGAATTTCTCTTTGCTCTTCACTGCTATTTGGGCCATGCCTATATGTGATATGCACCATCAAGGAAACCTGCTCAGAGTGATAATACTGACTTTGGATCTCATTTTGAGGTTGCATTGTGTAGTTCTCGGAAAAATCAACAACTGAAAGTATAGTACCACGAGGAAATGTATCTCTGCATATTCTAAACTTCTCATCCTGCCATCGTGCCAAGTGGACATGCTGAACATATTGGCGTGTCTTTTCAATAAATTCCTTGACGATGACACTAACTTGTACCTGTTGACACAAAATGTTCTCAATATCAGGTTTTTTTGTAAGTAAGGAATGAAATGTAACTTTTCAAACATAAATTTATAGATAAATGCATGTACCTGAGATGTCACCAATTGTATTTTTTTGCTTTCTTTCCCTGGGACTATTTCATAGCTGATATATTTGAAACTTTTCATGTCTGTAACCATATTCCCAAATTCATTGTCTCCAGTCTCATGCATACATTGGCTCAATAATGTCATTCTAGCACAGTTGGAGCAAGTTCCATCCAAACAATATTTTGCATAGTAAGTTTGCCCCTTAGGCCTATTGCACATGATACTATGAATGAATTCTTTTAATGAGGTCGGTGGTATTGTCAAGGAGCAATCCTGCACATTGTCAATATGCAACACACAACGAATGTACAAAAATGTTTCATAGTAATATTCATATTCTACATGGTATCTACAACAACAAGTGTTACGAAGAGTATTTATTCTAACATACCAGGGCTTACATTTCTCAAAAGATCTTTGCCCCAAATTCAATTGTCTATGTTCATTCCTAAATTTCTCGTATAGTTCTGTCTGTGTTATATCAAGAAGATGCTTAATATGTGGGTCACGGTCCTTTGAACCCCTTCTCAGTTTTAGTACATCCTTCCGGTTTGAAGAAGGCCTTGTGTGATCATGCCAAAAACTCTGCACTAGTCCCTTTACTGCATCAACTAGCTTCATGTCACGACGTGGCAACCAACCAATAAAGGCCCAAAAATCTGTCTGGGCGGTTGTGTCAAGATGTTCTCTTCTAATAGAATACCTACGGAGGGTTTTTACATTCAAATTAACTAGTTTAGATGTAGGCTTGAGAAAACGAAGGACCCGGGTGTTCTTATTTACAATTGCTTGTGACAACACACGACGAGCCGCATTGCGGTCCTTTGACCATGTGTTCTTACCAATTTTACCAAAGGCATCTACTAAGCTTTTAACTATATGAGAACTTGGTCCAGAAGGCTTTATCATCTTTATTCCTAACGATTTCCTAACAATATTCATGCCCCTAGATTTTAACAATGATAAAAATAATCTACATTTATCTCCATCACATTTCTCCTCAAAATATTTATTTAGTATCTGTTGAGTTTGATAAGCAATACTATGTTTAGATAGCGTACCTTCAATGGAATTGAGGAGTCCTTCATCAACTTGTATACACTTCGGAGTTCTTCGATGTGTGCTTTCTAATGGAGGTAAGG
>LPNX010780218.1:10000-18172 GCA_001517045.1 Pseudotsuga menziesii
GGATGAGGATGATGATGATGAGGATGATGTTGATGATGATGATGACGACGATGGTGATGATGATGTTCATGATGTTGATGGTGATGATGATGATCATGTTGATGATGATGATGATGATGATGACGAAGGTGATGATGATGATGACGATGGTGATGGTGATGGTGATGATGATGTTGACGATGATGATGATGAAGATGATGATGATGATGATGAATATGAACATGATGAAGATGAAGATGATGATGATGATGATGAAGATGAACGCTATATTTGTTTTTACAAAACGCGCACACGATTGGTTTGTATATAACTCGCACGTGTTTTGTTTATATAAAATGCGCACGCATTTTGTTTAACTAAATCACACTCACGTATTCTTTAAATTCAAAAATTTATTCCCTCCAAATGATAAGGTTGAGCCTCCACCCATGCTTTCATGGAATTCCTATGCCTATGTGTCTGCTTTGTACTTTTCTTCGGATTCAACATGCCTGTGCCTTGGAGTATGATAAACCATGGCTAATTCAACATTATATGCAAATTTTCAATATGCTCGTGTTTAGCGGTTCGTCTGATTATGCTGCACACCTCCATTTTTTATGAGATTTTAGAAACAGATATGGTTTTTTTTGCAGATTCTAAATATGTAAATTTTAACAAGCATACATATTTTTTTCTATTTTTTTCTTATTTATCTTCTGTCATCACTCCTCAACTCAAAAAACACATTGGTAGTGTTTCGTCCATATCTCTTTCATTTCTCAACCATTTAAAAAAAATTGTATGGTGCACTAAAGAACACCAACCTATACATGCTATAAAAAACCCATTTCCAAATAATTGCATTAAGACATTCAAACGCTGCACCCACAATTGACGTACCGTTTTCTAGGTTTGATCTCTTAGGTAATTAAAAAAAAATTAAAAATATTATTTTTATTATTGGAAAAATAGTCGTGAACTAGTCCTATATGTTCTCTATATGTATACTGGTTTTCGTAAGTTTATTCCATCATTTAGACACTCAGACGCTGCACCCACAAAAACATATACCTTATAATTTGTCTAAAAAATAAAAAGGGCCCGTTAAAATTTATCTAACTTTAGATAGTTAACAGCATTTTCAATAGAAAAAATATATATATTTGGAAAGGTCATTCAATTTCCTACATTTCTTGTTTTTTACTGATCGCAAGATTCATTGTGTAAGTGTCTCAAAATATCCATGCAAGTTGATGGATGCCTATTTTTTCAATTTTGTATTGCATCCAACGCGCCAAAAGAGACCCTCAACTTCTTGCACACACCCTGAAGCAATTTATTTCATTAATTAAATTAGTTTCTACCCTCCCTTAACAATGCTACACAATTTACTCAACAAAGTTATGCACAATCAAACACTAGTAAGCTCAATCATAATTCACTATCACCCTTACCATCTAGTAATTATATATCTACAACATCCCCATTAATCACTCACTAAATATGCCCACATTAACACCCTTATTACCATATTTTATCTATTTCATAAATCGTACTTTCACAATAAACAATTAATCATTCTAATGTTAATATTGGATATTGCTAAAAAAAAAATTGCTTAATTTTCACCTATTATATTAGCGTTCTTTTATATTGTGTTACCACTACCTCATTATATTGTGTTGCCACTACATGAGTTCAGTTCATTTATTTATTTTTATTTTACCTTTTTAATTGTTATTGGTATACGTAGTATTCCTATACTAATATAAGTATATTAACCCAATTTAACTCCATTTCTCTGAAGAGGCTCGTTCTACAGCCCACTAGGGGGAGATGTGTAACTCCTTCCGTGCTCATCCTAGAGGTGACATGTGTACTTTTGAAAAAATACTTTAACTCCATTGAGTTGAAGAGGCTCATTTTACGGTCTAGTAGGGGGAGATATGTAACTCCTTCAGTGCTCATCCTAGAGATGACATATGTACTTTTGAAAAAATAATAAAATATTCTAAAAAACTAACATGTTCAGTCAAATTAGTTTAAAACATTTACAATTATATATATACAAATTAAATAAATTCAAATACTTCTTAAACTTTTGCACTCTAAAAATGGGTTTTGCAACTCAACCTTCCCCTTCCTCTTTATCCTAAATCATTTTAATATCTATATCACTTCTCATACCTACCCTAACCAATGTCATCCTTTTACAAACTTCATTCTTATACACATCTTACCTCATTTTTTCTTTATCCCACCTCGTCATTGCTATTTTTCTCTATGTCTCTCTACTCATATATATATTATAAATGAAAAATGTATGCCTTTATAAATGTTTGTTATTTCATTGGTTATATATATATGATTATTAGAATAAATGAATAATAAAGTTTAAATGCATATAAATTAAATAAGTATATTTAATTCAATATATATTTATATAAATGTAAATAATTTGATATTTATTTATTTATTTAAACAAAAATATAAATTTAACAAATTTATTTTTAGTTAAATTAAAATAAAAAACAAAACTTAAGTTTTTGTCTTTCTTTCTTTATTCTTTTTCCTAAATTATAATTTACTTTAAATCAATCTTGATATATATATATATGATTTACATATTAATTTAAGTAAGTATTTATTTACTTGAATCTTAATTTAATAAAAATAGGGTATAAATAAATAAATTTAAATATAAAAAAATTGAAAAAAATTAAATTAATTTAGAAAACCCTAATTTCAGCCATCTCTTGGTTGGTCCCTCCTTACTCCATTGCAGACTCATCTACTGTGTCCACCTCCTACCTCTACCAATCACCTCCACCCACCATCTCCTTCTCCATCTATATTCTTGGCCCAGCTAAGTGACCTCACCCTCTCTCGCTACCCTGCCTCACAAGCTCCTCTCACCACAGGGCGTCACCTTCTTCTCCCCCATGCTATTCTCTCTTTCTCTTTCATGGGACCTCCTAATATGATCACCTGAGTGGGCCTAATGGTTAAGAACATGTGTTATCTTCTTGAAATTCATAGGTTCAAAATAGGTCGGGATAGGATAGCTCATTGGCATGTAGTGACAAGGCTCGAAGGATAAGCTACCCCTAAGATAGAAAGTTGTTGATATATATGGCTTATAATCTGATATACTCTTGAAGGTTACTATTCCCATGGTTAAAAACAAAATATGAAGCCATGGTTAAAAATAAAATATGAAGTCGTCCCCACATGCCCGTCCGTCAAGTGACAACCGTCCACAAGCCCTAAACGGGAGGTATGGCTACAATAAATCATTCTGCCTCCATCACGCATTCATATTCATATATTTTTTTCTTTAGCTCTGCAATTCTGCGAGGAGATCTGCATAGTATGGAAGAGGAATATCGGCTCAGTAGTTTCTTTGTTTGGTACCACCATCGACGATGGTCTTTTCAACGTGCACGACGATGATGGTCCTAACTCCCATCTATAGAGGTGCAATTATGGAAACATTGGTATTTTGGTGTTTCAAATGCAGAAAAGGTGCTCCTGTCGTATGCTTGCTCCCTAAAGTTCCTAGGGTTTCATTATTTCCCTTATTATCATATTTTTTATTTTTTTTATTGCTCCTAAATAGCCATGGTCATGCTTGCTCAGGGTTGAGCACGACTGTCGTGTTACCTCAAGTGTTGGCTGACGGTTCTCTTACTTCTCACCGCCATAGGGATATGCGTTATGGTGCAAGGTGATATCAAACAACCACCTAGATGAATTGTGTCTTCATTCCATGTTCAATTACATCACATGGTGCATAAATAGGTACCATCACCCCCTTGGTTGGTTTAACATGATATATATATATATATATATATATATATATATATATATACTTCATTTCACTTCGTTGCGTATGCACTTGGCCGGGCTGTTTTTCTCAAGAAACCATTAGAATTAAGCATAGGTTAATACATTACAAATAATGGGTCATGGTTTGCATACTGGTCACTAAGTATGGTCTTGGTGTCGCACCCTAGGAAGCTCAGATATGGTTCTTTAAAGGTCCTCTAAACTGTAATACATTGTGAATTGGATTATTGTTTACTTGGTTTTATAATTGTTATTGGTATACTAAATTTGAACACCAATTTGTTAATAAGATAATTATAATTGTTATTGGTATACTAAAATTGGACATCAATTTGTTAATAAGATAAGCATAAACATTGTTTAGCTATATTCTAGCTTAGCATAAGAATACAATCATTCGGTTGAGTTATTGTAGTAAACGTATTGTATGGTTTCGTAAAATGTTTTGTTTTTAATCAAAATATGTATATATAATATATACCCCTTTTGATTCTGGTTTTCAACACCAATTCCTTAATCTAAGAACATATACACACGACATTGTTTTCTTTATTAATATATTAAGCAATATTATTTATATATTATGACCTTAAATATATAATAAATTCTTTTGAGCTTATAGATATGCTATTTTTTTTTTCTTTTGTTTCTTGAGCTTATACATATGTTAATTTTTTTAATAAAAACTTATATGAAAAATAAAAACAAATTGTTACCTATTTCTTTAACTATTCTTTTATTAGTTAAAGCTTATTTAAAGCTTAATCAACTAGCACAATGAAATGAATCCCTCATGTACACTTGGTTTAATTTTGTTAAACTTAAGGAAGTCCAAAATTTTAGATAATATCTAAATGACTATGACCATAAATAATTGATTTACCCTACAATGATGAAAGTCCAAAATCTTAGATAATATCTAAATGACTGAGCATAATTAATTGGTTTACCTTACAATGATTAAATGTCTAGACACTCAAATTCAAAAGTTCAATTTAGTGTATGATGAAAATCCAAAATGATAATATCTAAATGACTATGAACATAATTAATCGGTTTACTCTACAATGATGAAATATGTCTAGACACTCAATTCAAAAGTTCAACTTAGTGTAGGGGAATCAATAATTACATCTATAATAGTGTTAAAGTGTATTCAAGTTAACCATGACTCTTTATAAAAGAGAAAAATTAATATAAATGACTTTGAGCATAATTAATTGGTTTACCTTACAATGATGAAATGTCTAGGCACTCAAATTCAAAAGTTCAATTTAGTGTATGATGAAAGTCTAAAATCTTAGATAATATCTAAATGACTATGAGCATAATTAATTGATTTACCCTACAATGATGAAATGTCTAGACACTCAAATTCAAAAGTTCAATTTAGAGTGTAGAATTAATAGCCTCAAAATATTAATTACATCTATTATACTCTTAAAGTGTATCCAAGTTAATCATAACTCTTTACTAAAGAGAAAAATTAATAAGATAAATCTATTTTAAACTTGAATTTATCAACTATTTAAAAAATTCTAATTTTTAAGTTATAACTTTGATTAGTCCTTGAACTTTAAAATCAACTTATTTTAATTTAAATAAATCTATAAAAAATCATAAAAAAAAATGTTTCAATAAATATAAAAATTCATTAAAAAATACTTTAATAAAACCCCTAAACTAAAATTAAATCTGTTTTAATTTAAATAAATCTATAAAATTTGGCAAAATTACTTAATTATATATATATATATATAACCCAAAATTAAAATTTCAAACTTCCTAAAGTTTGTTTATATATATATATATACTCAATTCAAAAATACTTTTTAAAATTAAATCTTTCTTTTTACGGCAACAAATTTCAGAAAAAAGGAAAACTTACACCATGAATATAACTGAACATGTAATAAAAAACATTTGCATTGTCATAAAAACGATGGTGTTTTAAAACCATTAAGAAATGTATGTACCTTTATAATCAGAATTAACTATTCAGTGATGGCAAAAATAGAAACTGTGATTGCTTAATAAAACTACCTTTAACTAACGTTATTTAAAAGTGCTCTATTGCCATAGTACATACACAGCCCTTTTCCCTAATAAAAAGTGTTTGTAAGGTCGTATACATAAACAAACTATCAATTTGTAAGATGAAACTAGATGCTTCAAGGAAAAAACATAACATATTAAGTATCATTCTGTAAGATTATGTCATTATCATAAACTACGAGAATGAAAGAGGTTAATATCTTTATCCGTTTACCAAATTCCCATGACCTTCATGGAAAGGACAGTGGTAGTATTGAACTTTAGAGACGACCATTGTTATAAAGTTAGATGAATAATTTCCCTTTATCCAAATGTAATCTTGTTTTAGATAGAGAATTGATAGCCTCCCTATGTTCCCTCCTATAATATGAAAATAGGGGAAATTTTCAAAACTAGCGATGATATGATGCGGTTCTTCCAGGAGAGGTGCCAAGTGCATCCTATGACATATTTCTTCCCCCTTTATACAATTAATTACCATCATAGAGTCACCAAAAAATTACAAGTTTCGACATCCTTTTCCTAGAGCAAAGAAAGTGAGAATTTTGAGAGAAAGGAGTTTTGCATAAATTTTTTAACCTTCCCTGAAACCCAGTGTAATATTAAAGTGGTAAGAGTCTGATAGATGAAGGACTTGCTCTCCATCGCATCCAGATTGGTCTTTTTGATATCATCCATCAAAGTAATCCCATAACATTGACTTATTAATATATTCATCATGGTTAATTCACACACTCGAAGCCCCTTTTACTTATGGATAGAAGGATAGGATTCCAATGCTATTAACAATGATAAATTTTGGGCATGTGTGTTTATCCTGAAAGATTGAATTGTCTCTAGCAATATGAATACCCTGGAATCTGTTACATGAGGAAGATATTTAAATGACATTTTAGTAGGGTTTGAGAGGTAACTTTGGAGATCCATTTCCACCATTCCCCTTTCCAAAGAAAGTCATGACCTAGAAATATTGATCCTTCCTTCTAAACCAACTTGTTATAATCACACCACATAAACAAATGTACCACTAATTCCCCCTCATTTCCGCACAAAGGACACAAGCCAAGGCCTCCTACTCTTCAATTTTGTATAATGTCCCATATTTAATATTTATTTTCGATAACATGCCACAAAAGGAGATGATATTTTACTGCATATTTTAGTTTCCATAACCACTTCCACCACCAAGACACTTCTATATTCAAATTCGTTACTTTTAGTTGAATGTACCCTAATTTAGGAGTGTCAACACTGAAAAGATTCCAAACTGATATAAACTCATCATCCCTCTCTATGAGACACATGTGTGAGTCCTTAAGGTATTTTATATAAGTGGACCAAAGTTCTCCATCTACATTTTCAAAAACTAAGGAATGAGCCGAGAGCCACCCTTGATTCCATAAGGAGGTGAATAATGGATATTGTACCTGATTTAAAAAAAAGATACCCCTCTCCTGTAAAGAGATGAGATTGTTTCCAGGGATACAAGGAATTTCTTTCCACTTCCATCCAAAGGGTCCAATTCGATCATCACTTTTCTTCCATTGTCGATACACTAAGCTACACCATTTTTAATGAGGTCAAGAGCTTAAATAACAACTTTCCACATAATAGATATATTGGCCTATATTTTAGAACGGGATTGGATCTAATCATCAAGAAATATTGGGGTGTAATGTCCCTAAAATATGATCCAGGAGGATATTGGTGGCCACCCACCTATTCCTCTTGGACCCCCACCACTGTTTCTTTCAGTTTTCTAGTTTCCTTAATTGTAGCACAATTTACTATTTTTGGCAGTTTTCGGGTCCTAAACTTCGGGAGCCGTTTTGAGGTCCTAAACTTCGGGAGCCGTTTTGAGGCCCTAAACAATGTTTTTTTGGCATCGAACGGTCGGGAAAATATGAGTCCGTTCCGGACTTGATATTTGATGTTTAAGGATGTAGTCCTTAAACAGATCTTTCTAACGATGTATTATGCGCGTCAAACGGAGGTAGTATGATAAAGTTACGACCTCGAAAAATTGATGTACCAAGTTACCCAACGAGGCCCACATTAAGGCGTTTCACCTCCTAGGGTTAGGTTTTTGATGTGTATGGTTTCCATTGTTTCTCAATAATATATAGGCCTTCGAGCCTCATTGTAACACAGAGTTCAGAGGCATGTAGCCGCCACATCTCTTCTTCAAGATAAGCTACCAGCACTCTAGCTAGTTTATTTCCATTCTGTATGTAAACAAGTTTCAGTTATTGATTAATGAAATGAAGTGTTATTTTCGCTGCATAT
>LPNX010780235.1:0-2500 GCA_001517045.1 Pseudotsuga menziesii
TTCGTAGCGTGAAGATATATATATTTTGTAATAATGGCGTAATAGAATGGCCACTTGTTTCTAAACATAAACATGTTCCATTACATGGTTACTGACTTAATGGATTTGTCTCCTCCTGCATTTCATCGTACAAACATTCACATCTCTTATATGAGGGGAAGATCTACAATCGCCTTCAAGCTTACCTTTATGTGCAAAAATTTCACATTCACTTACTGAGAAAAACCCTAGTTTACAAAATTGACAAAAAAAATGATCCCTTGTCCATGGACCCAGATTAGAGGGCCACTCTAGCACTATTGCGATGTACTGAATCCAACAGAGCTGACAGTTCATCGATCTGAGCAATGGTCATCAATCTATGGAACGTTGAATCCCACCTCCCACAGGCTTTTAGGGACACCCATTGAATCCCTAATCGGGGCATAGAGTGGAAACCATGCATCAAAAAGGGATTTCAGTGGGTCGTGCAAGCGTGTTTAGGCAAATTCCATGTGGGAACGCTATCCACACATTCACGATCAAGGAATTTGCAAAGCCGACCCATATGTGCAGAAATTGGACATTCACTTACTGAGCAAAACCCTAGTTTCCAAAATTGACCAAAATAATGGTCTCTTCTCCATGGAAGCAAATTAGAGGGCCACCCTAGCACTATCTCGATGTCTGAAATCCAACGGAGTTGACGGTTTGTCGATCCGAGAAACGGTCATGATTCTATGGCACGTTGAATCCCACCTCCTCCAGACTTTCAGGGACACCTGTTGAATCCCTACCCGGGGGATAGAATGGAAACCGTGCATCAAAAAGGACTTCCAGTGCTTTGTGCAAGCTTGTTTAGGCATGTATTATGTGGGAACGCTAGCCACACCTTCACGGTCGAGTAATATGCGAATTTTACCCCTATGTGCAAAAATTTCACATTCACTTACTAAGCAAAACCCTAGTTTCCAAAATTGACCAAAATAATGGTCTCTTCTCCATGGAACCAGATTAGAGGGCCACTCTAGCACTATCCCGATGTCCTGAATCCAACGGAGCCAACGGTTCGTTGATCCGAGCAACGGTCATGATTCTGTGGCATGTTGAATTCCACCTCCTACAAGCTTTCAGGGACACCTGTTGAATCCCTACCCGGGGCATAGAATGGAAACTGTGTATCAAAAAGGGCTTCCAATGGGTCCCGCAAGCGTGTTTAGGCACGTGTTATGTGGGAACGCTAGCCACACCTTCACGGTTGAGCAATATGCGAATTTGACCCCCATGTGAAAAAATTTCACATTCACATACTGAGCAAAACCCTAGTTTCCAAAATTGACCAAAATAATGGTCTCTTCTCCATGGAACCAGATTAGAGGGCCACCCTAGCACTATCCCGATGTCTTGAATCCAATGGAGCTAACAGTTCGTCGATCCAAGCAACGGTCATGATTTTGTGGCACATTGAATCCCACCTCCTACAAGCTTTCAGGGACACCTGTTGAATCCCTACCCAGGGCATAGAATGGAAACCGTGTATCAAAAAGGGCTTCCAGTGGGTCGTACAAGCGTGTTTATGCATGTGTTATGTGGGAACGCTAGCCACACCTTCACGGTCGAGCAATATGTGAATTTGACTCCCATGTGAAAAAATTTCACATTCACTTACTGAGCAAAACCTGTCTGGGTGGTTGTGTCAAGATGTTCTCTTCTAATAGAATACATACGGAGGGTTTTTACATTCAAATTAACTAGTTTAGATGTAGGCTTGAGAAAACGAAGGACCCTGGTGTTCTTATTTACAATTGCTTGTGACAACACACGACAAGCTGCATTGCGGTCCTTTGACTGTGTGTTCTTACCAATTTTACCAAAGGCATCTACTAAGCTTTTAACTATATGAGAACTTGGTCCAAAAGGCTTTATCATCTTTATTCCTAACGATTTCCTAACAATATTCATGCCCCTAGATTTTAACAATGATAAAAATAATCTACATTTATCTCCATCACATTTCTCCTCAAAATATTTATTTAGTATCTGTTGAGTTTGATAAGCAATACTATGTTTAGATAGCATACCTTCAATGGAATTGAGGAGTCCTTCATCAACTTGTATATGCTTTGGAGTTCTTCAATGTGTGCTTTCTCATGGAGGTAAGGGGGTTGGATTTCTATCATCCAGTGCATCAACAATACGCTCTAGCGTTTCAGTAGCAACTTGTTGTCCTTCATTGTCTTCCTGATAGTTGGATGGTGGAAGTCCAACATCCTCATCGATGGTTCGGTTAATATTTTCTTCTTCAACAGTAGGCTCCATGTCCAACGCCTCTTCAACAGTAGGCTCCATGTACACTGCCTCTTCATGAGCTTCGTCTTGAGATGGTAACTTATCACTTTGACTTGATGTGGGATTTGAAACATCCCCTAATGAGCACCTACGTTTTGCTTCTTGAATACTTCCATGGGGTGCTTGTTCAACAACTATTGTGGAAATTGAAGGTCCCTCTAGTGAATGCTTC
>LPNX010780235.1:10000-26605 GCA_001517045.1 Pseudotsuga menziesii
AATAGTTGATATACACATTTTAGGCTTATACGCCAACACAATAAATACATAGTTTCTACCCCTTTACAATAAATAAAGCAAGATTAGATAGGTTATATGGTAAAGTGAGATAACAATAAATACAAATTGCTCCTGATTCTTTCCTAACATATAAACAACATTAATAGAGATTAAAACTACAAGAATTTCAACAATTATAATCATACAAACTTTTACTTTTGGTTCATAGCTTGGACAGATCTACACAATGTCAAACAAGATTCCTCCATTCAAAGAAAAACTTTTAGATGGCTGCTACAGAGTTCCACTTTAGGTTTGTAACTTCAGAAAGATTTAGCCACATAATAAGACTCATCAATTAAGGTATTGTCTTTAGTTTTTTGTGAAAAAACTACCACTACAGAATTTGAGGCCAAAATCCGACGGCTACCATGTCTGAAATTCGACACTAACCTGTCGGGTATTCGACACATACACTTTTTTTTTTCCATCGATGGCGTAACGTTAGATCTTTGATCGACGAATAATCAGGGTCAAAGCTCTGACAGACCATTGTGTCGCATTTTTGTCCATTATTGCTTCTGAAGTGTTAACCAAAATTGCATAAACCGTCGAAAATCCGACGTCCTCCGACCCCTGAAGAGTCGGCCATCTGACGGCCAGAAGTGTTTGAGAAATGGTGGTGTCATCGGTTTTTAATTCCGACCATGTCGGTACTCTGACGCACTCCAAAACTAGAAGCGTCGGACTTCTGACGCAGTCTGACACTTGAGCCGTCGGTTGTCTGATGGGAGGAAGCATCAGAGTCATGGCACGACTGTCGGATGGGTTGACCGGAGTGTCAGAAGAACGTCAGAAAAGTGATGCCTATTGATGGATTAAAAAAAAAAATCCAAATATTTCACTTACGCCCACATGGTTTCAGCCTAGAATTTGACTACTGAAGGAAGCTTGGTATCAAACTAGAGGATTCTATGTCAAGTGTATATTTCATCCTTGCACATATAGTTATCACAACTACTTTACTCTTAACTTTACTTTTCATAAAATAGAAAAACCAATATCCTCAAGAGAAGCACCCTCCTTTCTATTTATGGAATAAGGAAGAGAGTAATTACAAGAAAACCCTGTACTAAGTCTACAAGTGGACCACTTAACAAGACAAAGTCCAATCTAACCAAAGGATAGGCTGATCAATGGGCAAAAAACAATGCCAGGAATTTAAAATATAATGATCTAACATAAATTATGTAAGCAAAAAATTATAATTAGTAAGAATATATCACCTGATAAAACATGGATAACCAAAAATACTATGTATATAAGGCCATCAATCTAATCAAAACTCCATTTCTTGCCTCTTAACTATGGAAATGTTTCTCAACGCTATCTGCAACAGGTTCCAATGGAGGAGTCAAATAGCAATAGTGAAAATTACACAGTAAAAATATAGAAATAGATGTTTTTTAATGTATTCTTCCTTACCATTCATTGAGCTCCTCTCTGTTTCGAGAATAATTTAATATTCTCTACTAAACAGGACCAACCATGTGAAGGTGGAAGCTCTTATGGCCCCTCCCCCCCCTCACATCACTCTCAACTCCCCAAACCCAATGCCTATACTTGGAAGCTTCTTTTAATATTTGTTCAGGATCTGAGACTCCTGGATTTAAAGGTGATGAGGGATTTCCTCAATTTCCTATCTTTTTTGAAGCCACTGTAGCTTTATGTAGGTGACTGATGTAGTCTATAATAGGTCTCACTGATCTTGTTCACCTTCCAAAATCATATACATAAGGATGTGGAATACCCAGGGAAGATGTCCTTTCATTTCTCTGTCCCGGCAACGGCGCAAGAAGATGTTATGCCTAAAGTTGAACCTAGACTACATGGGTTAAAGATTAAAGAAATCTTTTTAAAAATATAATTCAATAAAATCAAAATAAAAACTGAGTTGGTATATAATCAAAGATATAGGAAAATCACATAACCATTAAAGATCTGTATGACATAAAATGGAATACAAAATTCAATATCAAGGGAACTACGAGCATGAATTTATGGAATGAAACTGACTCTGTCACTAAATGTTTGAAATATAACTGTAGTTTATTACAAGAATCATGCAATGGATTGTATTCAACCATACACAGGATAAATCATAAAAAACACAATTCATAAAAATACAAAATCAGCTTGTAACCATAATCATATCAAAGCAGAACCTGTATTGAAGATGCAGAGAGTTTCATGTCATATAGTGTACATCAAAATTGGATTCCCATCTCCGATTTCCACCCCTTCCTATCTAGCTACTATCCCTTATATACAAAACCTCTGAATTTCTAAGATAGTTATCAGATCCTATTTCTATGGATCGAATCTTTCAAAAATAGCAAAATCGATCTTCTTAAAAACAGTCTAAATACAAGTGTAATACAAAATACAAACAGAAATAGACATCTGTCATATCTAAATTTCTTTCAAAAACCAACTACGATTCTAAGTCTAAATACTCTTAGAAGCCGCTGCCAAGATAGTTAGATCACTTAAATCTCAGGATCTTTTTTTCAATTTGGAAAACTCAGTATCTTTGTCCTCCATTTGATTGTACATGTCCTTACTCTGAGTCTTCATCTGTTTGAACTCCGTAGCAGCAGCAACATTCATCGACAAGCTAGTTAACTAAAGAACCGCAACGGAGGGAGACAGTCCAAGTAAACATCTTTGCAGAGTTGGTAGGGAAATGGACATGGCCTTTGATCAATGAAAAATATTATTCTGATAGTGATGAAATTATTTCATTTCCCCTCTGAAGAAATGGGAGTGTTTCGGTCTAAAGTGCTGATGAGCTAGAAGACTAAGCTTCCGATTGTCGATGAGGTTTCGTTCATTTCATCTCCGAAGCAATGGGAGTGTTTCGGTCTAAAGCACCGATGAGCTAGAAGACTAAGCTTCCAATCACCAATGAGCTTTAGTTCATTTCCCTTCCAAAGCAACGGGAGTGTTCCGGTCTAAAGCGTTGATGAGCTAGAATACTAAGCTTCCGATTGGCGATTCTTTTCTCTTTCAATATGTCTTCAGATAAAATAACTTCTGATAATCTGTTTCCTTCTCTGTAAAAAATTGGTTTGTCTGCAAAGATCTCTTAATTTGGTTCAATAGATTCTTCTTTCATAAGGACCATTTCTTCTTGTGGAAGCTTCGAGACTGAACAATATTTTGAACACATTTGTTTATTTGTGAAAAATATTTCAGGTAGAAACCCTGCAACTCTTTGAACATCAATGAAATCCTCATTATCTAAGCATGACCCTTGAATGCGTGTATAGTTTCTTGAAAGAATCATCTATCATGACAATTTCTTCACAGTCTTCATGATTTCTCATTTGCTAGTACCCCTATTGCTTCTGAAATAGACTCTTCATTCACCATGATCTTTAAACTCTTGAGCTGAACCATTCCATCTTTGTAATTTTTTATGAAAGCCATAGTCACTTGTGTATGGTAACCCTGCAATTTTTCATAGAAAGCAAACCATCCCGCATTTCTCATCAACTGGGATGACCTTGGAAATTGCAGTATCCATTGTGTGTTATTAGGTTCCAGTCTCCAAATCAGGCCTCCTGGTATTCTTTTCACCACAATTTCTGAATCTTCTTCCATTGTTACTTTTGGCATTCTGCAAAATTTCCAAAATATAAACTTCACAGAGCTAATGAAATTCGAAAACAGTAAGATGTCAGGTTTTTAGGGAAATATGGAATATCACTGTCAACTATCAATACTGTCAACATTGGTACCATTACTCATTACACCAAATGCCTTGATTTCATACAAAGAAAATGATGTATAACATCATTATTTAGACAAAAACCATCAATGCAATATTTTTAAAGAATGCTACCAGTTTATAAAATCCAATTTATAATTGATCTTTCATAAAACCTCTTGCTCTTAATATAAGTCCATAACTTTAGATAATAAATGATTTGAGCCTTCAAAGGAAATCACAACAAAAATATAAAAAATATGACACTCAAAGGTATAAAATGAAGTACAATTAAAGATATGAACTCAACCATAAACCAAAAACTATAAAGCCCTAGGATAAAAATGAAAAAACAACCTTAGAGATAACAGGACCATCTATCAAATCCCTTGCAGGGAGGAAGATATGGTCAACTTTGATTGGATAGGGGCACCAGATTCCTTTGCTGCATCAACCAACACATTAGTAAAATGTTTTAGTCGACCTAACTGGCCAATCAACTACCTAATCGAGCTCCTAGTCGATTGTCAATTGTCCATTGATTGTCTCTAAAGATCCAAAGATGTGATGAACACATTCTAACACCCCTCAATGAACAACACTTATGAGAATTAGGAGGTGAAATTGATTGGCACTGTCTTTCAGAAGAATTTTAAAGAGCTCTGCATGTGTCTTCAATGTCTTCCCAATGTTATTGGTTCTCCTCAGGCTGCGTCATCGGTGCTATGCATGCTAGGGCTTCAGATATTTTGTGTTTGTGTTGGGCTGCATATGGTATGGATTTCTATGCTTTCCAAACCCTTGTTGCATATGCTAGGGCTTCCTTTTCCTCAAGATACAGATCTCTGGATAGAGAATGGCTACAATACGAGTAGGGATTTCTTCAGGTTATCTGGAAATCCTTTTGTGTGAACTTAACAGATAAAAAAGGACTTAAGCCTCAGAGAAGAGACAAATGAAAGGAACATATGTTCCATCAGAAATGATTATGAGGATCCATTTTGGGGGTTTCCATATGATGGCGAGGGAGGTAAGTGATGATAGCAATATTGTTTCCTCTGTTCTCTTCTGGTGCTCCAATCACATTCATGAATATAGTATGCACACTCAGTAGCTTTTCTCATTTTATGGTTGTTTGGTAGACAGAGGAATTAAGGGAGTTTGTTGTGAGAAGAAGAGTACCTCCATCACTACCAAAGTTCATTGTGAAAGTGATGAAGACTACCTCCATTATTAACAATTTCATATTCATGGCCCCCAATACCTATATCCATGCATAAAATGAAAAATACCCATTGGCCACTTAATACTAATTGATATACGGGCTTTACTTTTCAGTATATTAAAACTACCAATATATTGGCTTTTACTTTTCATTTTCCACTAGTTTGCGTATGACATATTCGACTGGATGTTTTGATCCAGCTAAAGAGGATTTCTCCAGAGCTACAATCTGGATTCAACTGTATTCCCTCTACTGCAGTTCTGGTAATGCACTTGGTATTTACATCAAATGTTTGGAGGTCATAGGAGTAAGCGGGTATACCTCATATGCCCATTTATGTTTTCTTACTAACATTTTGAACCCACTCCCAGAATCAACCATTTTGGACTATCAAGACTATGAATGGGTGAAAAAGAATAGATTTGGTTGAGCCAAAGTAAGTATGTATACTCTGCATCACATCATTTTCACGTGGGAGATTGAAAACCATTGAGTGTTTTGATTTCTATGGGAACTAAACTTTCAGTTGAGCAGTGACATACAACACTCACGGAGCTAGAGGATACAATTATTGCTCATGCTAGTGTTGTGGGTAGCTTTATGTATGGTATGGTTTTCACTATACCATACATTACCCAAGTAGTGGGAGCCTTATGTCGATTCATGGCTAATCCTTGGATTCTTGGTATCGTTTCTCCTTGAATTGCAATGAATTTTGGCACTGTCAGAAGTAGTTAATTATTGTGATCTTTCTGTTGCTGTTTTGTACTTTAATTTACAACATCCTTGAGGATGAAAATTCTAGAACTAAGATCTGGGAATCCTTCTAGGAAGGTGAAATTTAATCTTTGCATTAATTGCCCAATTGCACAATTTTTTTAACACAAATCTCTGCAAAGTTGCATTAAAAGTATCCCATGGCTGCATCACTGACTTAAATTTCCAAAAGAGGAGTATCATCTCTTGCACTTGCAATATGAACTGCTGAAGATCTTAAAATTGATCAACGTTGTTCCATGGTTGAAGATTCTTTACCTAATGAGGTCCTTGCAATTTCCCATACTATTGATCACTTTTGTCATTTTCAAATACTAATATAATTTGGACATGTTTGCTGCCATTAAGTGCACATGACCAACTCGCTATTCCATATATAATATTTGTTGTGTATTAAGCAAATTAGCTTATCAAATCAGTGCTAATGGTTGTTTGTAAGCACGCTAAGCAACCACATGCTGCTAACCACAAGAGCAAATATGTTTTGTCAATCCCAATGTCTCTGTGTGAACTAACTCAGTACATGAGATTGATAACTCTAGTAATTCCAATCCAAAATTGAACTTCTAAAATAGAAACAATCACAAATTTAGCTAATAAAGGGCTCTCTTCTCAATCATATTTAACCATGTAGCGATTATGCAGTCCCATACATTAGTCTATAACTATGCAACTGTATATTTTGTTGCAACAAATGTCACTACCACTGCTCCAAATAGATCTAATAAAAACAAAAACTGATATTAAATGTAACAGACAAATGCATACATGACAATCATAACAAATATGGAATCTTCATTACTTCCACAAGTCTAACCATGCATTGATAGAAGTTTATTTCTGACAATGAAATGAATCGTTAACAGAAGCTATCATGTAAAATCAAGTTAGTTACCATAAAAGAACTCACTTGTAAAACATTCCCTAAAATATTTGGGATATCCTTCACATTTTGTCACATATTAACATGCATCTCTCAGTGTTCTCTCTAACCATTTGAACCATTATGGCCTTTTCTGCACATAACTTGAATGTTTATTATAAGTGTTTCGTAGGAAAAGTGCAAAATTGAAGCCTCGACATATTGAATTGATCTAATCAAAATTATAATCCATGATAAGGCAACTTGATGCAGAAATGCCACAATGCTTCTAATATAGTTTTCTACACCACGTCTTTAAGAGTTATTGGATTTTAACTTTTATTTTGGGGCTGTGCCCAACATCAAATCGATTGCAACAACAAGTTTAAGCGAATTTGATTGAAAATGCAAGAAGTTTAAGTGAAATTGATTCAAGTAATGTGAATATTGTATAAGATCCAATCCCAAGAATGGGATAAATAAATGGAAACACACTAGGAGGGTGGAAAGAACCAGAATATATCATGAATGCCACAAATACATCTAGGGAAACACCGCGGGCAACCCAACCTAGGACAAAAAAAAATAACGCAATCACTCCAAGAGTTGCACAACCAATATGAGAAACAAACATGTTGTACTTCTGCATATGAAGTTCAAAATCAAAGTTGTCAATTATATAAAAGGCTCAAAAAGAGGCCTGATTAAAGTTATTGTGTATCATCCCAAAAGATAGGGCTACATGAGCATTGGTAAACCAACAGAAATATAGAACCTGATAAATCATTTAACACACAGTGTCATAACTCTTATTATTACTGTTTGGTAATTTTATCCATAATTTCTTGAACTTCAACACCCTTTGTAATTTGGGAGCAGTATTCCTCCTCCTAAATAATATTTTATTTTCACTTTTCATAGTGGCAAAATGATTGGCTTATGTTACTAGTCATATACTTAATATTTTATTTTTATGTTGTCAAACATATACTTTATGATTTGAGAAAAGGATAGCATGGTCACTACATAGTCAATAGAATATGGAAGTTTTCATCTAGTGAACCTGCCTCTAGAATATAAAGAAACAATAATAATTCAACTCGACAGAACAAAGTAGCCCCAATTAACAAAGGATGAATTGCTCTAGTCTCTATCATGTTGGAGCTTAACCCTTTTGTAATTTTTTCCAACAATATGGTTACATTGCCTCTGCTTTCATAGATGATTTGCTAGAAATTTTGCACTTTCATCACTGAAAATGTGTTTCTTTTTAAGGATTTCTACCTCCTGCTTAATTGTCGGTCCTTAAAGCCATAATTTTAACATTTGGATCCTTTTGAAAAGGGTGATTTGAAAAGTTCCCCATGTCACTAGTGTTGCTACAGACAAAATTATAAATGTTAATACTATAATGATAAAAATTCCTGAAAGGCCTTGAAGGGACCTGCTGAGCAAAAAAGAGAACTACATTTTGAACCCTGGGCCTAGGTGTTGCCAACTTGAAGTAAAGAAAATGGAAATAAGCAAGATGCTGCAAATTCGTAGAAGCAAGAAAGTTTTCTTCCATAATTATGTTGGCATTTGAGACATTGGTTTGATATAGAATCAACAAGGTAGTTATTTTTCTTGTTTATATGCATGGAAATACATCAAGAAAGAGAAACCCGGAGCAAAGTAAAACAAAAAATGCAGGAAAAATGTTTTTTGCTAGTTATTAATAGTAAATAGAAAAAAGGAAACATCAAAAAGAGTCTATCAGATTCCAAAGCTGTTTTTTGCCAGTTATTAATAGAAAATAGCAAAAAGGAAACATCAAAAAGAGTCTATCCGATTCCAAAGCTAAATCTACCAATCAGTTAATAATTCAGTATCAGATTCCAACATTAACGCTATCAATAAGTCATCAATTCAAATGAATCCAATTATTGGAATTGGAATTGGAATCCTTCATAAATCCAATTCAATAGAGCGGTGGCCACAGAAAGAGATTCATACCCAGATAATAAATGGATTTCTATCAATAGGGATATGAGAATCTTCTATTTTAAATACAATCTAAATGAACTTGGAAAATGCAAAGGAAAGAAGTGAACACATATGCTGTTGGCCAAACGACATCACTATAATGAGGGCAAGCCCCTCCTCCGATATTGTCCCACCACTTTGAACCAAAAGTACCACTATTCACATTGGCCACTAATTCTTCTATCAAGCCATCTCTCCTAATCCTACTCTTCTTCTTGGGATACGGAAGCAGAAGAGATATGAAAAACTTGGAATTGGAGATGCGATGTTGTTTCCATTTTGGAAACCCAATTGGGAATTACAAAAACCCACTTTGCAAATTCTAGAAAACACAGTGCGAATCCTGTTGTACTGTGATGGGCTACCTATGCATGGGATGAGGCACTGGAATCATATTCTATAACTAACCCCTGATGATAATTATCGAAGATTGGACACATTTAGTGAATGCTCATGTAAAAAAGGAACATGTTTCCACAAGTCAAGTAAAATGCGAAGTGTTAAGAAGTTTAAATAATTACAGACTTTGACACAATAGTGGTGATTTGGAAAGATGGAAGTGCCTATAGAAAATACCCATGGGTGAACCATAGATCTTATTTGTAGAATTGTTGATGCGATGGAAGATGACTTGTTCCCAAACTGATTGCTATTGTGTTCAAGACTTTATTGATTTAGGAGTTTAATCAAACAGTTTGCAAACATCAAAACAATTGGCACAACTAAAATTATATTGGATTCAACGTTAAACCAGAGTACATAAATTCAAAGCAAGACATTATCTATGGTATTGCAACAAATAAGCTTAGTACAGATGGATAAAGTCTCCCTTTAATCTGGCCTGTAAACAACCCTATAGAATACCTTTTTGGAACCTGACTGATATAGATGACTATTTGTTGCAGCTCAGTGTGGGTGAAAAGAATGATTTTCTTGGCCTCAATATTACTGTAGCAGCCCTCACAATTGTGCCCAACTAGCTCGATATGACCCCAGACAATGAATATCCTCAAAAAGTGCATCCCAATAGATTTTTAGAATGCTGGAAAAGTATTTTCAAGGGCGTAAATCTTAGACTGTAATGCCCTGGGTCTGGTGTGTTGAGAAATCTCATAATCTGTGTCCAATACACCTTGGCATCCCCTCCCTCAATAGTAAACAACCGCATCAATCAACGGTGGATGAGGATGCATCCCCCATTTTTAGATTCACAACTCCAAAGGTGTGCCCCCTTGGTAGACCTCGGTCAACAGAGAAAATTATCCTCCCTTCTTGGCACTAGATGGGATATATCTGATCATGGAGAAGAAAATGAGCACTGCCCCCTTTTGTGTCTTGGAAAACCTATTTTTTGAAAGATTTGCTCAGATCTAGTTTGTTGTTCAATGAAGAAAGAAAATATTCCTTTGATAGATCGAGAAATCCAGTCAAAACTGATAGCCCCAAAAATAGCTTCCTTGGATAGATCAAGAAATCTAGAAAAAAATGGTAGCCCCAAAATCCCCCACCTGTGTCGAAATTCTCCCGCTGGAATGAAATGTCATGAAGAATCATTGTTGTTTTTTGCTTTGTGTTTTTGTTCTTTGTTTTTTTTTGGGGCATTTGTTTTACTTTTTATATCTTTTCTTTGGTGTTTTTATTTTTAAATTTTATTGTCTTTATGGATATGTGCAATATTTATTTTACATTTTTTATAAAAAAATTATATATGTTATTTTAAAGATTATGTTGATGAGGATGAAGATGAAAAGGATAAGGAGTATGATTAAGAAAATGATAATGGTGTCCATGATGATAATGAGGATGATGATGATGACCATCATGATGATGTTTATGATCTCAATATTCATTATCCTAAGATTTGGTTTATTGGGCCAAAACATGAGCTTGGATTGTGTGATGCTAGTTTGGGAAGGCTAATAATGATATTTTTCCTTTTGCTTTGATGTTTTGTTCATTACAATTAATTGTAAGAAATCGTATAATAGATTGGAGTGATGACAATGGTGACGAGATGAGGTTTATGACGACAATGAAAATGGTGATGTTTAATATGATGATGACAACAAAGATGATGATCATCATAATAATCAAGATGACAAGAACAATGATGATAATAATGACGACCTCGATGATGGAAATAATTGTTATCATTAGACCGAGGATAATGATAATGATGAGCGTAGGTAAGATACTAGGGGTTCCACACCCATACATTGTGCGACTTAAGGTTAGGTGAAGTTCTTCATCACCAAATACCCCATGTATCTGGAAGCAAGGGTGTAAGAACCATTATTTTCAACAACAACAAAAAAGGAAAAAGAAGGAAAACCACAACACAACCCATTGTTGTTTAGTAATGAAATGGGTAGAATGTCCAGGTTGTAATCACCACTAGTGGAGTTATCATTATAAGGAGGATTTATCATCATTTTTCTCGAAGGGAATATATGTAGAGATAATTATGCCAATTTTATTACCTATCTCTTTGAATGCATCCTTGGTCTAGCAGTTGATCACAAGGCCTAGGTGCCTAACCCAAACAGGGATCTAATCATCCCTCTCCTTCCACGCATTGAAATGTGTACTCCATAACTTTAGGCTCATTGGTGAAAAGTCCACTTGCCACAAGAAATTTAGAATGGCCAAGGCATCTTCCTTTTCACACATCACCGCAAACCATCCTCACGTCAAGATTAAGCCCTTTGGTGTGTAACCAATTAAAGATTTTCAAGTCTTTTCATATAATTTTAACATGGTGTCACATTAGGTGAAAACTTGAATCTATAGTTTGGCATGATCCATTGCCTAAATTTTTTGTGTATGATCTTCACATATTACATGGTATGCTAGTAAATTTTCCATTGAACTCAAGTTCTTGTGATAAAATTCATAACCATGCATGGACAGTGGTCTTTAGAGGATTGGGTGTGCATAGTAGAAATATCATAATGCCATTGAGGTACCAAACCCTATCATATGATTGATCAAAGGCTCTTGATACATTCTCAAGTTGATGAGTTGAACCCTCCAAATGATTAACAGAGAAGCTCAACGCTTCTCATGGCAGGTAGAGACAAGAAAATGTTGGCCAAAATGGTGGACAGAAACCTCTGGTGGGTGCCCAAATTTGAAAAACACGGCAGCAAGAAGAAAATGGACAAATTAATGAAATAATATATTAAAATAAGCATTTCGTTTCATTTTTTTTCAAACTAAGTGACTTAGGTAGCCACCATTGACCACCACAACCATGACCCTTTATAAAATAAAAATAAAAAATTGAACTTTTAATCTTTGCTACGATAGTTGCCATAGCTCGAGTTGTTCCCCATGATCTTCACCTACCAACTGCCAATTCTATAAATCTCTTTTCATCAAAATAAAATTCACAAGGCCAGTTTGATGAGTCCTCCTCTACAAGACTTCATTTCTTGCATAAATATCATGGACTCACGACAACTATAAACAACACTCGATGTCATGCAAATACAAACAATGGCATGTAGCTAGGATCACAAACTGTGTAGAGGTCGATTTATGCATTGCTAATATAGGGAGATGTCATTGGGAACATGATATGGAGAAAGAATGGTTATTGATCGAATTAAAAGAAAAATTGTTGGCTCAAGAATAGTCTTCAATTTGACGAGTGGCATGATCGTGACGTAATCTCCCTCTGTCCTTCCAAACATTTGTGGTTTCTCACAACATTTGTCCTTAGTGCCACCAAAATACATATAACAATTACTTTTCTTTACATCCTCTTCCCTTTAAATCCTCATCTCTTTGTCATAACCAAGGATTATTATGCATGCACATCCTGACCTTATAATACGAATTGGGTCAAGGCATAGAGACAACCATAAAATATTAAATGTGTAAAGACGCAAAGAGTAAGAGACAACGATAAGTAAGTCTTATATTAAATTTATCATATAAGTATTTAATTAACACTATCAACTAAGATTTGACAGGTTAGATTGTTGTGATCTTCTTATCACTCCTTACCAATGTGATTGCAAAGAATTCTTTGAAGGTGAATTCCATAGTTTTAGGTCTTCTTCCTCATTATCATGCCTTTTGGTAAGCCAATAAAGATGGTAGTGGATTGCATCAGCATGGAAAATGGTTTCGACATAGAGGTATAGTGATGATGAGGATGAGGATGAGGATGATGATGATGGCGATGAGGAATAATGATGGCGACGAGGATGAGGATGATGGTGACAAGGATGATGATGATGATGATGATGATGATGGTGCTAATGATGATGTTGATGATGATGATGATGATGATGGTGATGATCATCAAAGTTCAATGATGATGATCATGATGATGATGATGATGTTGATGATGATGATGATGATGATGATGTCGATAATGATGATGATGATGGTCATGGTGATGATGATGATGATGCTAATGATGATGACGATGAGGATGATGATGATGAGGAGGAGGATGTTGATGATGATGATGATGACGATGATGATGATGACGATGATGAGGATGATGATGATGATGGTGTCAATGATGATGATGACGATGATGATGATGATGATGACAATGATGAAGATGGCGATGATGACAACGATGATGCTAATGACGATGGTGATGATGATGACAATGACGACGATGATGACGACGACGACGATGATGATGATGATGATGGCGATGATGATGAAGATGATGAGGATGATGAGGATTAGGATGAGGATGATGATGATGGTGACAAGGAATTATGATGGTGATGAGGATGAGGATGATGGCAACGAGGATGATGATGATGGAAATGAGGATGATGATGATGATGATGATGATGATGTTGTTGATGATGATGATGATGGTGATGGTGATGATGATGATAACAATGATGGGATGATGATGACGATGATGCTAATGATGATGTTGATGATGTTATTGATGATAATAATGATGATGATGATGATGATGATCATCATCATCATGACTATGATGATGATAAAAATAGTGATGATGAGTATGAGGATGATGGCGACAATACAAACAGAAAGTAAACGAAAAGTGGTGTAAACGGAAACACACTATTGTGTAACAAAGAAAAAGTTAAGCACCTAAATTTCCTTTGTCATGGTCATAATAATATTAAGTTTATTATAGTGTGATCTAACACATTAGCGCATACTACATCACATCATCAAGGAATCAACCTCACCACACGCATAGGCACATACTTGGGCCACAAGGTTTGTTGATTTACAATTATTTTCAAGGTTTATTTTTCTTGAAGATTAAGTACTTTTGGCTATGAGAATTTTCTATGGGATTGCTATGTGTGACAAGATTGAGAGTTACAATTTAAGTTCTATGACCCAATATTTTTGGTCAATGGTCATTTAAGATGTCAAAACCAAACAAAATTTTCTAAAACTAGAAATATAATGTTCTAATCCATTATAAGGACAAATTTTATCTAAATTGTTATTCTTATAATAGTTAGAATTAATAAGCACAAAATAAAATAAAAATATATACATATTTTTTTTATGATTAATGTCTGTAATCCCCATCAAAATGTATTAGTTTAAAGGGTCTTTCTTCTAAATCCTAATACAAGGGGGGATGTTCTTCCTAATGTAACAAGTTATGCCTCTAATGCTTAGTTTATAAGATCTCAATATGTGCAAGTGTGGGAATTCCCCCATACAAAGGAGTGGATATAGAGGTTTTAAGGGGTATTGATCTTATAGGAGATGGATTTTATCTTATAACTAGAAGTGATTGGTGAGGGTTGTAAGCCCATCTAACCCCTAATCTCTAATCCATATAACCCCTATCTATTCGTAACACTTATATTAACCTATAATATGACCCACTTAATATAAGCCTTATAACTCTAATACTTAACCCCCTATAGCTCATAAACCTTTAAAACCTTCATGATGATGATAGTTGTCAAATTTCAGATGAACTGTCATCGAATTTCCTATGACAAGGCCATCAAATTTCCTACGACAAGGACGTCGGATTTTCTACGACAAGGCCGTCGAATTTCCTACGACAAGGACGTCGGATTTGCTATCACAAGGCTATCGAATTTCCTATGACATATCTGTCGAAAAACCTATGAACTAGTGTTCAAAATCCGACGACATATCTGTCGAAAAACCTACAAACTAGTGTCAGAAATCCGATGACATATCCGTCGAAAAACCTACAAACTAGAGTAAAAAATGCGATGACATATCCATTGAGAAACATGCGAACTAGTGTCATAAATATGATGATATAGCTGTCACATTTTTTCGACGACATCTCCGTCAAAGAACCTATGCCTACGATGTCAGAAATTCGACGGCACTAAAATAATTCAAAAGGCTCATTACTTTTCGTCATTGCTGTCCGACACATCCGTATGATATGTCGGATGTCGTCAGATTCTGTCGTCAGATTTCAGGTTCAAATCCTATTGTGTTAATTAGCCATTATCCTTAAGATCGCTTGTACCAAATTAAGTTACAGTTCATATACTACTTCCCTTGTCATTGATGCATTTTAATTGAAGCAGCCATGTATACTCTAGTCATCAAAGAATTTTAATGTCTCATTTAAAATTTAACTTTCTTTAGCTTATATGCTGCACGATATTCTCTTATGCAAACCATTTTCATAAACATTAATTCAGAGAGTACAGGACTTACTTTTGTATACGTAGGTCCATTTGGTTGTAGTGTTTGAACCTGAGGCTCTAATACCATTTGTAAGATACCCAAAATTCCTCAATGTAAATTTTGAGAAAATGGGGTAATATCGAAAAAGTCAACTATGTTAATCTCTTGAGAGTGTGTAATCACATAATTGTAAACATTACTATCATTTCCATCTATTCATATAAGAAACCTATAATTTAATTCGATTAAGTTCCAGTGAGTAGTTGACAAGGGGGATATACTAATAATCATACTAGTGCAAGAATAATAATAAGAACTTGTACCTCACATATAAAATCACATTTTGTTGCAATTAAGAACCATCAAACTACAATCACTCTTACCAATTTACATAAATGAATCTTTTTGAAGTTTAAAGTAGATACGACCATAACATTAGTCGCTAGACTATCCCTCAATTGGGATAGCAATTACACATTAACCCCTTCCTTTTAAACTTCACTGACATCCTTTATAACAAGGTACCATACTTGTACTTGTACTTTAGGGTGCAACCATAAAAGATGACGCATGAGTCTTGAGTGGAGTAAATAACAAAATTAAATATACTTCAAATGATAAGAGCAGCTAACTAATGAATATGCACCTCTACAACTATTTTATTTTACACTTCAGTTATTTCCCCATTGTAACACAGCTCCTGCAACTACCACTTTATGTAACTCAACATGCACATTAGTATCATAAATCCAAGAGCATAAGTCTTATAAACAAGGTAAATTACAACTATAATGAAAACTAAATGTTAAGATTACTTATTTTGAGCTTGGGCAATTGAAAGTGTGTCTACGACATTCCTCCCAACTGTAGGATTCATTTGACGTGTGTTTTCCTGTCTAAGCCACCCTTGAGCTGGGCGACGAATCCACTAAGGTTCAAGGTAATAAATCATAACTCACCAAGTTTTCATATCAAGATATATTGAAGTCAAATGATACCTTACCTACGAGGAATAATCATCATAACATTCTTAAACTATTGATTCTGAATAAACCCTTATCATACATTGCCCAAGTAAAAAGGGACATATTATAAATTTAAAATGAATGGACACCAATACCTACCCTACAATTAGCAAACCATTTAACCATCATTTTTATAACCCCTTTTTTTCTACTCATTACAACAACAAAATGTATCAGTTTATATTCGAGAGAAAATTCCCCAAAACTTTCTAATAAGGTTAATCATATGTTAAATTAAGGACCTTTCCTTAACTAGAATATATAT
>LPNX010780235.1:27673-38093 GCA_001517045.1 Pseudotsuga menziesii
TTTTTGTATATATATAAGGTCAACCATTTTCGTTTGTCATTGTTACTTTTAGGGTATACTTTTATGCAATAGTCTCTTCATGCACGAGTCTTAGGTTCATAAGTTCATCCTAAAATTAAATACCTTAATTATAAGGGTAGAGTACACATTAATTATGTAAAGAATTGACTAGCGTGAAATAACTAACTTAAGGTCTAAAGTGAGGATTGTAAGTGGTCTCTCCATCGAACCAAGATGTTACCAGGTTAATTTTGCTAGATTCCCAAGGTTTTGGTAGTCGTTACCCTCTATCCCTAGTGGATTTCGTCCCCTATCATCGATTTAGTTGCACACACTTTGAGTCTCTTAGCATTATTAAATTTGATCTATAATTTCGATGAGGCTAGGGTTTGGACTTATAATTCTCTTTACTTACGCTTTGCTGTTTTCGGGTCGCCTACTGAGGAGATGTTACAAAAGTGGCACTTATCAATGTTGAACATTCACTTACAATTCTCTCTTATATTGGTTTTGAACTTTAAGTTAGACATGACATTGTAAAAATTTTATTTACTTAATAATTTTTTATTTTATTAAAGTGTTACTTGTCAACTTCAAAATGAACATATAATCTTCTCTTTGTAGAAATTTAATATACAGTTTTAAATAAAATTGTTTTTAAAAGATTTTATTCATCTAAAATTTAATATTAGGTCAATGTGACAAATATGATATAATGAAGAGAGGTAATGATTGAACTTAATAGAGAATCATAAATTAATATTTCTGAATGCTTTGTGCTTTTTGATAATGAATTAACATCAATATTTTTAAGTAAATATAAACTTTTAATTAAAAATTTGAAATATAGTTACTTATACTAAACTTAGAATTTGTTTTTGTATTTCATGTATTGCTCTTATTATAGTAACTTAGTTTCAATTATGAAGTATCAAGTTCATCAATAAATAGTAAATTATATATTATTTTGAAATTTAAAATAATTCTTTAAAGAAATTATATAATATACATTATTTTGAAATTTAAAATGACTTTTTAAAGTTTTGATGTATAAGTATTAAACAATATCATGTTATAAAAGTGAATGTGCTTTATTAATAAAGGCATAGAATGATTCCCACCATATATCACTCAAATTTGAAATTTTAAAATCATTTCATCAAACTTTTTTGGTATGCATAAGCTTTGACTATATTGTTTATTTAAAAAAATTCGAAAATATTAAATTAAATAAAGCTTCATTCATTAAACTCATGCCATAACATGTGTAATTTTGGAATAGTAAAGAATATCTTTAATTTCATTTGATATTAAATAATTTAGTTTCCAAAATTATTTGTTGAACTTATTCTAGTTATCATTTTTAGTAGCATTTTATATATAATTTTATTTGTACCACACTAAACTACACTACTTTATAGTGCTTTTTTTCCATTTTTTTCATCCTTGTTCTAATTTAACAACTCAAAACATTCCAAATTAATAAATTTATGCATATAATAATAATAAACTCGGGCTCCTATTATTAACTACATTAAAGATGCTGAAAATTAAAAATTAATAATACTTTGCCTTAATGGGCCTACATGAGAATTACCTTTTAATTTTAGGGTTACAAGCATTATTAATAAAGGATTGGTGGCAAAGATTGTGTGAGAAACTTGAGTATCTCCTCCTGAAGCTGGGTTGAGCTACTTAACCCAACACGTCGAAGACTTTTATTATTTTTTCTACACAGGGCTCCACCAACCAATATGACTACCTATAAAAACACCAATAATATAATAATATTATTTTTTTCTTCTATTATTTAACTGGGTCAAAAGGATCCAAACTACCCAAACCATACCTCTCTTTCTCTTTTCCAAAAAAGCAATCAAAGAAAATAACTAGCAATCAAGGACTAATAGCAATTAAGTCATTAATATATGATGCTTAGAACACATCCCTTCGTAGTTGATACAATTCATTTCTAGAAGTTATAGGTGCAAATCTATATGATTCTACTTAATAGAGATTCACTAAAGAACCCTTTTACAAAGATTCACTAAAGAACCTTTTACAAAGTTTTTTTTCAAGTTTTTTTAATCATATCTTTGATTTTTTATTTTAATTAAATCTTAGATTTTAGAGTACAATAGAATCTATGCAATCGTGAGCTCTTTCATGTTTTATTTATTATATTGTAAATTATTGCATATGTAATAGTCTTATATATATAGTAGAGAGGGTTTCTCTACAATATTGTGTCCCTACTTAGAGAAATCTATTATATCTCAAATAATTAAATTAATATATTTTTTATATTTAAAAATGTATGATGTCTTTTTTTAATATTAATAGTGATATTATCTATTTAATAAATTTCATTTTTTAATAAAATTTAAAAAATTAATAAAAATTAATACATTATTATTTATATTAACTTCGTTCTTAATTTAAAAATAATATTATTTTTATTATAAAAAATTATTTCATCTACTTAATGATATTTATTATTCTTATAATATTTTTTCTAAATAGTTTTTTATCAGTACTATTATGCTTTTAATTTCGTTTACCTAATTTTACAATAATATTTAAAAAATAAATGAATACAAAAATCTACGATTTTAACATAAAAGTTTTAACCAAACTTATTACAAAATTAAACATATTATAAATTTTGTAATTTAATAAATAAATATTAATTTCATTATGTAATAATATAAATATAAATATAAATATAAATCAACTTAATTTTAAGTAAATCCAATAAACCGTTCTAGATTATCTTCCCGGCTTGCACAAGGAGCAGTTGCCAATTTTAACCATATGTATCGTAAATAAAATCTATTATACCCTCTGAATGGATATTAATTTAAAAATTAATATTATTTAATAACTTTTTTTTTGAACTTTACATGGGTTGGGTTTTAAGAGGTAAACAAGAACCAGGAATGACGGGAGTGTTTGGTTCAATGTATAATTATGAATTTCATGGTTTCTTTGCTAAATTGTAAAAGCTAATATATATGATTTCTTGTATCCCCTTCGAAATTAAAATGAAGGCATATTATTTAATAATTTTGATAATGAAAGGTATATTATTTGATAATTTTGATGCAAGGAAAATTAATTATATTATTTAATAATTTTTGTGTAAGAAAAATTAACTTAAAATAAAAGGTATAGCAGTTAATAATTTTGATATAAGGAAAATTACTTTTAGACGTGTTTGTTTTAAGAAGTTAAAAAAACATTACAGAACAAGTGTACTTAGTAACATGTATATTATATATTTTATTGTTTTTTTTTTTCATAGAAACTCGATATTCCTATGGGAATCAAACTATTGTGCTATTTATAGTGGTATTATATATTTTATTGTTTCTTCGGTAAATTGTTGCCATATGAATTTTANTGTTTTTTTTTTCATAGAAACTCGATATTCCTATGGGAATCAAACTATTGTGCTATTTATAGTGGTATTATATATTTTATTGTTTCTTCGGTAAATTGTTGCCATATGAATTTTATGTAAGATTATTCATAAAAGTTTTAATTAATTTGTATTTTAAAATTATATAAATAAATTTATTTTATAAAACACATATACATATAATCGCTTGGGTTTTGACATTTGTGCCACACAATATACATTAAGCAGGTTTTCACTATTTTGGGTCATTGTCCTTTTGTTATCAAAACCAACTTTTTGTTCAACCTTGACAACAATTGAAATCCGTGACAAACCTGCTAGCTTTGACATCATTTCCAAGAAAATCAAGAGGCAACATGGCAAGCAATGATTTCTTGTAATTCCTTTTTCAAAGACCTCGTAGTCCAAACAAGAATATAGAGAATGAAATTATGTCACACAAGTTGGCTCGATTGCATATTAAATGGCAATGGACCGTAAGACAATGGAATTGAAATTTGTAAAATTGGTAAAAGAGGAAAATATGTTTGATAGATATTATTTATTGCGATTTCACTCCCCATATTAACAAATTATAAGTATTGCTTGTGCATCCTTTTGACAATCCATAATTTTGGCATTCCTATGTTGTGAGAGATTTTGATGGAAGTCCTTGTAACACACCTAACAATTGTAAAAAAAAAATTTTACATGCATTACTTTTATATTTACTTGGTAGAGTTCTATGTTTTACTTCTGCTATTTTTAATATCTTTGCCCTGTTGGTTACGATAGGTTTTGCTGATGATTACGATGGCCAGCTCCTTCAGCCATGCCTATGCAGGTGATGTACTTTGTTTATACTTGTTCTTTATTTATTTATCTTTATTATAGGTTGAACTAGCCTAAGGCATGGTAGACTGTTCATGGTCCTGACCCCAGCTCGTCAATTGCATTATAATTTCAAGGCCTTGGCCTTACCATGGTTTATACTATGTGTTTCAAGACCTTCCCCTAAGCGTGAAAGGCTTAGGGTTTGTAAAGCGTATGGTTCTCCATATGGTTACCTCTGGTTATCAATAAAAGGTGAGGTTTTACATACTTATGGTTGACATGATACTACATGTTTTGGCCTTAATTCATTTCTTTATGGTACTTCTTGTTCATGGTGTAATTATTATATCCTAATTTCGTAAAAAAAAAATTAAATTAGTCTTATCTGTAGCTGTGACAACAATTAATCGATTTGTGCTTATCATAGTTACGACTAAACTTCAATTTCGTTTAGCTTTAAAACCAATGTTCATAAGTGTTCTTCACTCCAACATTGTTATGTGATGTGACGACACTACTTACCTTACATTAAGTATGAAGGAAAACATCATCTATATTTTCTTTCGTCGGTTACAGTTAGCATGATTGTTAATTATACTTTTTAGGACATTTGTTAAACTTATCTAAGAGATTTGAGTGTCTGGTTATGGTCTTACTTAGCCCTAGAGCTAGCACAAAAACCATCTATTCTATTGCAGGTGCTCTAAAGAGGGTTCAAGTGTTACTAGTGCCACTTCCCAGAGACTATGCATAAAAAAAGGGATCTATCTATACCTATAGAGAAATGTATCTCCAAGACAATTAAGAGCCAAACCTAACCAAAGCATCAAGCATAAAAAGGAACATGCGATGGTAAAATGTTTAAGGGTGTAATGTAAAATTCAAGAGGTCATGGAACAATAGAGTTGGGTTGATATAGATATAATCAAAAAACTAGTATTTAATGACCCATGTGATGACCTTACGTTCTCCAACTGTAATGCATAAACGTGGTGTCATAAAACCTAAGGGTTTAACTTGCTAAATGATTTTTCGTTTTTGGGTTGTATTGTTATGCTCTGTCCCGAGGGAATTCCTTCGGCTCACCTTAGTGTTGGCATCGTTCTGTATGCTCTTGACATTGTTAACAGGCTCTTGGCCTCTCCTCCCCTTTGTTCAATATACCCATACAACTAAGAGCATCAACCTTGGATCTCTACACAACCGGTTTGTTGTGGTATTTATCACCTCTTTGTTACAGAGAGAAATTCCTATGGCTTGGGGTACCACAACAGACAGCTAGACTCCAGAAATTCCTATGGCTTGGCCGACTCAGGTTTCAACTTCCTTCGAACAAGAGCATAATGGCGTATGGTGACTGAATGAAGGCAGCATAGACTCAATATACAAACTGGGACATCTCTATGACGCAGGAGGCATCAATAGAGGCTCCATAGGGACTGGAAGCTTAACCAGTCGGTGGAGATAAAACTCAGATAACGAGTACAGCTCCTAAAGTCAAACTATAACCCAACCAATGGATGTGATATACAGTGCTCTGTTCGAAGGTGACACGACTCGATAGCTGCCAAAGATAATATCTTTTCTTGTCCGGCTTTTTGGTTTTTTGATTTTTTTGGTCTTTTTCAGTTATTTGAAAAGCCTGAAAAAAGAATAAACTAGATTTATAGTTACAAACTAGGAGGAGACGAGTGTCATAAAGGCGAACAAACTAGTTCCAAACAATGGAACATACCTATGCTCAATGCAAGGATACATGTGTAGGATATCGACACTCGGGGGAAAATCCCCTCGCGATAAAAAGGGAATCAAGCTGCGAAAGATATAAACAAAGGATCTGCATGGCTAGACATGAGATAAGCTCGGGCTATATGGCTGAAACGCAATGTCAGGGGAGCCGGCATAAAGCTCAATAAGACAGGCAAAGCTCATGATAATGCATTCACAACTCGATATAAGGGGAGTCCGGGGGGATACAGGCCAGCATAAGATCAAGAGGAGTATGAGGCTCTTGCTAAATGTCATGGCAATACTATACAACAGACTCCCACACCCTAAAGGGGGAAACATCAGCATGGGTACCAAATGTAAATAAGGCGCTAACTAGGGTACCCATGTAAGGTGAGTCTCTACCACTCACATCATGCCACTTCTATAGCAGCAAGAAGGTTCCATGACATAATAGAGTGGGTTCGTACCTAAGGATATAGTGACATGGTCATAAGGTCATGCAAAATGCAAACGGTGGTGAACCTAACCTATATGCCAGTATAGACGTTATACTTGAGATCAGTACGAACGGGTTAATCCAAAGGCTGAAACATTGCTGAAAACGGTCTTCTACATCACAAATTAGGTCAGAAACGGTCCAAAAAGGTTAGAAACGGTCAAAACTATAGGAAAGGGGGTAAAATTTTTCAAATATTTGAAAATTTTTCTATAAATAGTAAAAAATATAAATCATTTGAAAATTTTACCCATTGGAGCTCTGATATTCAACTGCAAATTCCAGGAGATTCAGCCGGCGGAATTCACCACCGATTCTTCTAGGTACTTACTCATGTTCTCAGCTTGCATTTCAATACAAATTTTATAATTTTTCATGGTCAAATGAGTTTTTAATGGCCAAACTTACATGAGCGCCACGACCCACGTGGATATTGAGGTTTTTTCAGCGTATAGGGATGTCTATACGCGGAAAAGGGGCCTGAAACCGCGTACATACGCGGCTGTTTTGAAAACAGCCCCGTATGACGCCGCGCACTAATATTTTTATGAATCTAATGGACATTTTGGTCAACTTCTCATGCAGGATGGTGCTAGAGTGGCAAGAATGCGAGCATGGTGATGTAGAAGAGGCAGTAAGAGCTGACAGAATGGCTCAAGAGGCTCTAAGAAGATGCGGACTCTACAAAATTTTGGTGCCTAGGAGGCTTGAGGGCCAAACCAGGACTACTACAGATGCTTGTAGACTATTGGGATCCGGAATCAAAGTCCTTCCGGCTAGACGGCATGTCCCTCACCATTGAGGTGGAGGATATCTATTTTATCATAGGTCTATCACGGCGGGGTGAGACGGTGAACCTTCGTGCCCACGGAGGGCCAGGTCATGGGCTGACTATAGATGAGTACATTGCAGTATACTGCTATCCAGAGACAGAGAAGGTGGGGAGCCAAGTCCCCACCAACGCTATACAAGTACTGGGCCTAAAGGCCATCTTACTGATGCTGGGCAGGATATCAGGCTTAGCATCACTCCATCAGGCCTCTCGGCCATTGATGTTCTATGCGGTGGAGTGTATGACACCGACCATATATGACTGGAGCACATCACTGTTGAGCAGCATGAAACATCAGCTCAGTGAGTGCAAGGCAGGTAGGATACGGAACTTCGGGTTCAGTAGTATCTTGAGCACTTTCTTCTTCGAGCGGGTTCCAGGGTTGAGCCCTAGAGTGGATGTTCCTCTCCACGGGGTTCGAGATCCGGCCCAACGACGTTGGGCAGACGCGATGCGTAGACTGGGGGCCGGTAGGGTGGCCAACCCCTATCCAGCAGAGTTTTTTCCTTGGTGGCGACGATAGATTATACCCATAGAGGACTACCCTTATGCAGGGATAGACTTCCGGGGAGACCCGGACATGCCATTACCACCAGGGTCAGCATATGGAGACATAGGTAACGAATCTCGACCCTAACTCTTTTTTTAAAATTTTGAAGTATTTAATTTTTTGTGTTTTCTTGATTAATGGAATCAAAAAGACATGTTTTTGGGTGACAATACATAGTGACATCTACCCTTGATGTGCAGATGTGGGACCACGGCGACCAGAGGGCTTCCCACGTCATAGACGGAGGGGAAGAGGAGACGATATCACCGGTGTGGATGTGGAGCGAACGCTCCAAAGAATCCATACCAACTTTGTGCGACTGACTCACAGGATTCCCATGGCGCAAGTCGAGGACTTGCTTGAGGCTATGCAGAGATAGGTGGTTGGTGTACCATGCGCATGGGTGCGTTTATTCCGGCGGCTAGCTAGAGCCATGGTGACATATCATGATCACAACCCTCATCCACCTCCACAGGAGTAGACACATGGGAGTGTATCTATTTTGTACTACCGTGTATATGATGGTGGCTTTCAAAGCCCCAATTTTGTATTATGACACTATGTATTACCACATTTTGATATATATATAAAAAAGTTTTATGGTGATCGGTTTATTTATTTACATGTGTAAACATTGTGTTTATGATTAATTTATGATGAATGAAACAAATGCCAATCTAACACATAGTTAGCATATGAGTCAGCGATTTGATTAAAATTTCTTGGAATGTGTATATATGTTATGTTCTCAAATTGCCGTTCTAGCAATCTCACACGTAAGAATCTCCTCAATAACATCAGATATCTAACATGGTACAAACCATTTAGCTGTGACACTACTAACTCTAAATCAAGACGTACCTCAAGAGAGAGAACACCATGCGAAATGGCATCCCGTAGAAGCTCGATAACGGCACTATATTCAGCAACATTGTTGGAAGATGGCCGTAGACATACACCTCCTGAAGATAGTACATGACCCATAGGAGTAAAAATCACCCAAGCAGCTGAGGCTGAGTGTTGAGTGTGACGGCTTGCACCATCCACGAATCCTACGAAGGTGGAAGATTCCATTGACATCTGCCACAAGAAATGGAAACTAATCACAAACCCGATCACGATAAACAAGACCTAACTATGAAAAAAAGCTGTACAATAATATACAACAAAAAACCTTGGCTAAATATTATGCATAGTATTTTTTAAGATAGAGCCCATTTCTAGGCTTCGCCAAGGCTGTCCCTTCGTAATCCACTAACTCGTAGGCACCCTTCTCTAATACTCGCTTGACCACGTAAGGACCATGCCCAATAGGATTGAACTTCCCTGCCCCCAAGGGTTCTTTCGATTGATCCCACAAAAGGACCAAGTCTCCCTCACTAAACACTCTCGGACGGACAGACTTATCGTATTGGGCCTTCACGCGACGCTTATTAACTTCTAGAGTCACCAAGGCATCTCTACACTGCTCATCGAGTTGCTCAAGGTGAACCAAACGCTCCTCCAAAGGCGAAGTGTCTGGTAAGAGTTCTACGGCTAACTTCAACGAAGGAATCTCGCATTCAACCGGCAATATTGACTCCACTCCATGAACAAGCTGATATGGAGAAAAACCAGTGGCAGTTTTTACCGCGGTTCGGTATGCCCACAAAGCAGGATACAACATAATATGCCAATTCGTCTTGCTTTGTGCGATGGTGCGTTGGAGAATGGACTTAAGTGATTTATTCACAGCTTCAACCTGTCCATTCACTTGAGGATAGTAAGAAGAGGAGTGCTCTTGCTTATATCCTAACTTGGAGGCCAACTCTTCCATCATACGATTCTGAAAGTGCAAGCCATGGTCAGTGACAAGCTCTCTCGGAATCCCGAACCTAGAGATGATTTGGTTGAATATGAAGTGAGCGACTATCTCACTGTCGGATTTTACTATAGGCATTGCCTCAGCCCATTTCGTGAAGTAATCGACAACCACAATGATATGATGGTGCCCCCCAGCCGAAGCTGGGTGGCAATCCATAAAATCTAGCCCCCACTTGGTGAAGGGACCGGCGGTGATAATAGGGTGCAACGGGGAAGGCTTCGAGCGCATGTTATGTGCAAACACCTGGCAAGGGTGGCACCTCTTGACCGCTTCAATACAACCTTGAAGATCGATGGCCAGAAATATCCTGCTCTCAAAATCTTTTGGGCTGTAGCAAGCCCAGATAAATGACCACCACACGCCCCTCTGTGGCAATCATTAAGCACTATCTCAGCCTCATCATGGGTTAAACAACGTCGTAAAAGGGAATCTACTCCATGGTGGTACAAAGTATTGTCCACTATGAGGTAGTTCTTGGAAACGTGACGTAATCGACGTCGCTCATCCCGCGAGAGGTGAGTAGGGGTCCTCTGCGTTTGCAAATATACTATGATATCACCGTACCATGGGTCAGCCGTTGAGATTAAGAAAATGTGTTCATCCACGAACATATCTTCACATACCGACTCCTCAGCCTCGCTCGGAAAATCTGATATGAGCTCTGCAAATATTAACAATTTCTTCGATTTTGCCGAAACAAACTCGAGATCAAA
>LPNX010780235.1:39455-53525 GCA_001517045.1 Pseudotsuga menziesii
GGTCCAAGTTTGACTTTGGGATCGAAACTAGAACGAGGGGCATTAGGTATAATCTCATATAACAAACTAGACTGAGCATAGATCAAGTCTAGTTCCTGCGCCCTAAAGATGGCTTGTTCCTCATTTTGCACTCCGGATGTGGAGACATCCTTCGCGATATATGGTAATAACGATTTGAGGAACCACTCAAGGAGGAATTCTGGCAGTATAAAGGCTTTGATTAATCTCTTCCGTCTACGCCACTCCTGAATATGATCAGAAATATGGGTGGCTTTATCTTGCCGAAATGTCGACAAGAGTTCAGTACCGACATCATATCGTACTGGTAGCTGGAAGTGATTAAGGAAAGTCATCGCAAGGTCGTCGAACAAAGTAAAGGCACCCCTAGGTAACTCTATGTACCATTTCGCCGCAAGCCCTGTAAGGGTGCGTTGAAATAGTCTCAAGCGGACTGAGTCCTGATGCAATGAATTGGAAGAGCACCATAGGTGGAATGTCGTAACGTGCTCACTCGGATCCTCTCCTGGTTTTCCTTCGAACTTAGGTATTTCCGAAGGAAGCTTGGTAGGGACAGCCGGCCAAGCCGGGTCATGAGCCACAGGATCGTTCGTAAGTCTCGATAAGTCAGGTAAATTGAGTGTCGCGAGATAAGGGAGCTTAGCATGATGAGGTTTAGGGACCGCTCCCTGGTTCACATAGGATTGATTACCACCATGACCTTGGCCATAGTGACCTCCTCCTGTATGACTCGTATAGGGTGGCGTGGAAGTCGCATAATAAGGTGGACCTTGACTAGTAGGAGCTACAAAGCCATAGTTGGGAGAGTAAGCAGGTTGTGAATACCCGCCTCCATAAGGTTGAGAGACCAGACCATACTACGCCCCATAGTAGGGTCCATAGGTCATCGGCTGCGATGGCCCATGAGACACTCCATAGGTAGGAATATACATTCCGGAAGTAGGAATATACATACCGGAAGTAGGGATATATGTCGAAGAAGTAGCAACTTGACCTCTAGAAACATGAACATAACCTCCCGAAACAACGGGTGGTATGTAGGCTTGAGACACAACTGGTCTAGTAATCGCAATACGGATCTGACTCGTAGCTACATGACGGTTCGAAGGACCACGAGAGTAAGGTGGAGGATTTGCATTTGAAGAACTTGGAAGCGAGGACGAAGGAATCTCTGTAAGAAGATATGTGCTAGTGCCTATCGTCACTCGTCTAGAACCTAGTATCGCTATGGGATTACTAACTCTAGACCTAGAAGGTACATAAGATGTGGCTTCCACCGCTGGGATGGAAGGTGCAATGTGACTAGTACTTCCAAACCTCTCCACAAGGTAAGGCATGGGAATGCCCCCAGGTATAGTGTTAGGATCAAAATCGGATTCAACATGAAATGTCAAATCGTGCATAGGAAAACCAGTGGTAACATAACCACCATAGCTGGTGCTAGGAGGGTCAAAGTGAGTCTCAGCATCTTCCGGCATTCCATACCGGTATTTGGTCAATGGGGAATCTAGCCTAGTAAAAGTAGGTCTATCATGTAAAGATCCTATCTGGGAAATAACGGGACCAATCTCAGCTAGGTCAGGTGAGGGATCATATGTAGGAGTAAGTTCCCCATCGTCAATACGAATAGGAGGAGGTGGGTCAGGAATAATCTCTGAATGATCCTCCATGGTGTGTGAGTCAATGTGTGACACAGTCCGCCTGGACCGACTAGGCCCCTCTCCCAAAGGAGGAGGAGAAGTGGAAGGCGGAATTCCTGCTAACCGACGAGAACGGCGCGGAACCGCACCCGACTCCACAATGACTCAACAAAAAAGCAAAGACTCTCTATTTACGTCAACCCTAGGCCAACTAGCGTACAAAGAGCAATCACTATCAAATATAAAGCCAAAATCAAGCAAACAAGGGCTCGATAAGTGAGCTCCCGAATGTGGCCGGTATGTCTCGCCTAGGAGAGGCTTGAGAGGCCCTTGTCACCACAAGCGGAGGTTCGAAACCAATTATTGTGGCCCTCAGCTTCAACGCGTATAGCGACTGTGCTGTCTGACCCCAACCTGGCCGGGACACATGCAGAATAACCTCTACACGTACCCCCTCGATATCCTAGGTAAGGTCACTAAGGTCACCTCGATATAATCAACGCTCAGGCAGACAGTTGTAGGCGGGATTGACCGTATGGGCAGGGTAGCAAAGCTTGAAACTCCCGAAAGAGCCCCCAGATACGAATACAATCCTGGCTATATCACTGGTGCTACACAGTTACCAACCAGGGGTTATCCCGATCAACAACCGCTCACACTGCCTAGTGCTTGACTCCCTTTTGAGAGGAGCTTCCTGAGAACGCTGGTTATATAAAGGATTTCACACACTCCCTGGACAGACACCTAGTTGTTGTAGTTTAGTGATCTTGGAGAATTAACTTTCAATGAACTATTCCAAGATCCTAAAACCTAAGCTTGTTGGTGCACCCTAAAAAGAAAAAGAGTGTAATTCATTTTATTTAGCGTTGATTTTAGTTTGGCTTTATTTACTCAAAAATAGGATATGGTCGTGCAACTAATGGTGTTATGACGCAACAAGAAGTAAAATGCACACCTAACAATCAATGCAAATGCATTGTGTCCATGAAAACAGTGTATGCGTACTACGTGAATGCATACTTTCTTCTTCAAATGCTGAATGCAAATTTCCCTATATGAATTCCTAACTATTACTCCAAAGCAAATCTAGATCTAATGCAAGTACAATGCAAAATGCATAATGCAATGCATGATGATAAGCAAATATTTAGGATTTTTTGAAAATAAAGAGATATATAAAGCAAGAGAATGACTCTAACCACCCCAGACTCTGCAAGCACACATAAACAGCATTCCAGCAAAGGACTAAGGCAAAAAGACTCTAATGCACTAATCTCAAACAAAAAATCAAAGATGCCATGACAAGAACTTTCCTAAAAGAAAAAATTACGCTAAAAAAAACGTTTCTGGTCAAAAACAGAGGCCTTAACAGACTCAGGCAATGCCAAAGGAGACTAAGCAACTAACAGCATTCACCCAGCAATCCACAATCTTCCACAAAAGGTAAAAAACCAGGGTATACGCGACTGTGCGCAGTGAACCCGCGTGTATACGCGGAAATTCCAGAGGAACCCGCATGTATACGCGACTGTAAGTGACAAACCCACGTACATGAAGAAAAAGATGCAAAAATTCCAGGCAAACAGACAGGCTGAGACTAAATTCAAACCAATCAGGCTCTACCAGGCATACATGCCCCCATACCCGACACAAAAACAAGAGAGAGAGAGCACTTCAAATACATTGAATGCCAAAAGACCAACCCCCAAAGGACAATTACTAGGAACTCCCCAGCAGAGTCGCCAATTCTGTTATCGAGAGAAATTCCTATGGCTTGGGGTACCACAACAGACAGCTAGACTCTAGAAATCAATCTTCCCCAATATGCAATAGAAATAAAACATCTAACACTAAAGGATCGAACCTCGTACCTTATTCCGGACGGTTGAAGTAGATCCCCGTTGAGCTTTCCAATCTTTAGCTTGAATTGTTATAGGACGTCCTCAACAACAAGTAAACAATACAAGCATACTATATTTCATGGTGTTAGATCTATTCTAGCATATATAATCAATAATGTATAAGCATTTGACATATTCCAATGGATGCAACATTCACTCAAATACACATTACTGGACAGGGAAAGATATTTCTATTAATATGAATCAGAGATTACAAGTGACAACCTCTGACGGCACGTCTGCGAACCGGAGAAACTGAATCCCCCACTTGGGCGTCCACCACCTCAATCCTCCATCACTCCGATAGCAAGCTCACTAACAAAGGCAAGCTTGGGAAGAACACAATAGTGCTCCAAAGGGACAAAGGGATGTAGACTCCAGTATAGTTCTGGCAACAATGGACTATAGTTTCGGTACTCTCAATTCTCTCTTATGGTTTCAATGTCTCAATGGTTCCTTATATATCTTTCCAAAGTGATACTGAAAGGTCGAATCCGTGCGTTCTCAAGGCATATGGAAGGCCAGGAGTCATATGAGTCGGATTCAAGGCAAGGAATGGTCCAACAGTTTTGGATTATGCACACATCCCGATGTACGCGACTATAGAGGGAATATCCGCGTATGTACGCGGTTATCAGGGAAAAGGACGCGTATATCATTTTTATAATGTTTTTAGGGATGGTCAATGATACATCAAAAGACAATAAATGGTCCATAGGGAATAATGAGTCTGTAGCGGGATAGGGGAAGGCCATACAATGTGTGATTCACCTAGTGTGGTGAAATCCGCTATAACACTCTTTCAAGGTAAAAATATTATTTGTCTTCTTTTCATGTTTTTGAGTTGGGAAAAGATAGATATGCAGTTCTTAGGATAAGTAATTTGACCTCCAGCTATTTTTATGCATGAGCTTTCGTTCGAGTTCATTGTATTGGGGATAAGGGCCAATCTCCTAAAAAAACATAAAGCCTCTTCCTGGTAAGACCTGTACCTGCACTCTTGCTCATGGTGGCATTGTGGTTTTGACGGTTTTGTGGCTTGCGATTTCTGGCTTGAACTCTATTTCTGTGTTTTCTTGGCATGGGTTGGGAACCGATCTCTGCGCTGGTATTTTGGAATGAGAGTGGTAAATTTATTTGGTAGCCGTAAGGCATTTTCATTTTTGCAATTATGAAGACTCTTCAACCGTGGAGTTAAAGTGACTGTGCATGAAATATTTAGCTTGAACTATGACAGGGTTTTAAGTTTTGAATTGAAGGTGTAATAAACAGTTCTACGAATGTCTCTGTAATATTTTCTTTCTTATTAAGAAACCCCTGAGGGATTTTGTTGATGTAATATCATGTTTGGTTTAGTAGTTCTATAGCTTTGTATTAGTTATAAAAACAATTTTGGCCGTGAGGCCATTCTCTGTTTTTCATGTTGCTTTGAGAAAGGTTGTGAAGGTTCTGTAAATTTTGTAGTAGATACGTAATTAAATTATTAAGGTGAGAGGTTGTTACTCTGTTTTAGTTATATTTTATTGTCTAGATGTATAACGACTCCTATGGGAATCAAACTTGGTTTCTGGATGAAAAAATATGAGTTATTTAACAGGACACGAGGCTACTGTCAAGTCGATTCAAGCTTTAAGTGGTTGTTACTGTTTTTATAATAATTATTAATCCATAAGGCTATTGTGAAATATCTTGTATGTTTAAAAATGCAGTTGATAATACTAAAACGACCTTCAACCTACAACCAGAGTTGTTGCCTATTGATAATATTGATTTGGTATTTCTTTTTAATTGAAATAAAAACTTGTATTTTGGCCATGAAGCCCTTGTAATGTAGCTCTGTATTAGATAATCGAAATCCTTAGGAGGACTTGATCTCTACACCTGGTTATTTACTACTTTACTCTTTAGATTGCAATAATCATAACTAGGGTTTTCACTATATATTTTATTTTAAATGCTTTAATTTATAATAAGTTATAGTTGAGGTTTTTTCGGCCAATAAGGCCAAAGTATGCTAGCTCTGTCGTAGGTTGTAATTATGATATATTCGATGCAATTATGAGTCACATGGTTATATTATATAAATACATTAATTGTTTTTTTTTAGTTTAATGTTTTGGTTTTTGGCTTTGTAAGACCTTATATATAAATCCTTTGCTTTGTCGAGGGTTACAGGTCGGAACCCTTGATGTGTTTAAAATTTAACATTGTTTAGATTATTTAAAAGAAATATATATTTAGACTACCAATCTCTCTGAGGTTTTTCCCTTATAGTAATTAAGATGGATTAGTTCAGTATAGTTACTTACTAGTTATAGTATATAGATATATATGACATTAACCTCTGTAATAAACTTCTGTAGGGTTTTCTCTAGTCTTGATTCGATATATGTTTTATTCTTTGAACCTAAATTAGTGGAAAGCTAACACTGATAAAAACAATATAGTAGAAATATGACTAACTGAATTACATGTATTATAATTAATATTCAAGAGAAGGAAAAAGCATCAGTTAAAGTTAATTATTATCCTAACAGTAAAGTTTGATCAATATTCATTAAACGATAATTATTACTAACTAAATTACAACTTTCCTTTCTGCGAACAAATATAGAACTATTTCCATTAAACTCTGTATCTGTTAAGCCTACTTATAAATAATATACAGATATATAATTAAATCACAGATAATTAACAAAATAGTGAGAACTTGAATAACTTACATAAGGGGGGAAAACACCCAAAGGAGACCGTTCCACCCAACCATCTCCTGAAGCAGCCAAAATTACTTGCTTAGAACCCACGAGCCTGTTTACTGAACCACTAGGAGGAAGATCACTGGATAATAGCACATATAGAACTTGCTGTAATTTAATACTCAATAGCAGACTTAACTCAACAATTCTACTTTAGTCATCCCCTCATCAAATTCCTTGTGTGCCTGAATTTTCAATTTTGCAACAGTCACAAGGTTCATTCACTTCAAAATAGAATGTAGTGAGCCTCCTACTCAATTTGATGGTATTTATAAGATTTCCTAGGTCTTTGGGTCAGTTTTGGAATGAAATGAGCCACCTGCTCCGTTCCACCTCTTAGGGAACATGAGCACAATTTTAAGGATTTTTCTTCTTGCAACAACTAGAAAGTGAAATGTTATTACTGCCACTTTTCAGCCAGCCTTCTACAACTGCTCATTCCTCCTAGTGGGTCAATGAACACTCTTTCAACAGTCTCCTTTGGATATGTGTCTCTTCTATTTAATTATTAAAATAAATAAATATTCAACTACAGTCATCCTTGACCCACTTGGTCATAAAAACTTTACAATAAACTTAACATAATGTTTTCTCAAATAAATAAAAATATTTATTTTTTCAGTTCTAGGTGTGTTACAAACACCCCCCCTTAAGTTCAACATCATCCTCGATGTTTCTTAAGTTTATTCTGAGTCTTCCTAGAATAGAGCTAAATATTCCTCTCGCACATGACTCTCCAATTCCAAGGTTTCTTCATCTGGAATGAGGTGTTTCCATTGCACCTTTACCTATCCAATGGTGTGATTCTGGAGAAAAAATTCCCTCTTGTTGATAATACAGTCCGGTTCCACCTGAAAATATCCTTCGGGTTCTACCTGAATAACATTCTAGTCAATCACATGAGTAGCATCACACACATACTTTTTCAATATGGAAATATGAAAGACATTATGTATTCTAAGATTAGGTGGTAGAGCTAACTGATATGCCACTGGCCCCACTCTTGCTAATATTTCGAATGGTCCACAATACCTGGGTGCTAATTTATCACAACTCCCCAACTTAAAGGAGCTCTTTGTGGGATTTACCTTAATAAACACATGCTTATCTACTTGGAATTATTTTGGTGTTTTTTTAAGGTCTGCATGACTCTTTTGTATGTCCTAAGAAGTTTTCAAATTGATTTGTACTTGTTTCATTATTAGTTCTAGTTATTTAATCAAGTCAGGTCCTAAAATTGATTTGTCAGCTAGATTACTCCATGTAATGGGAGTATTAAATTTCCTACGATATAATATTTCAAAATGGCTAAGTTTAGATGAAGCTTGATAATGATTATTATACACAAATTCAACTAAGTGCAAATAATATTCCCATTTCTTGGGGTAGTCTCTAACATACATTCGTAACATGTATTCTATTACTTGATTGACTCTTTCTATTTTTCCAGCCATCTGCGGATGATAAGCAGTACTGAAATTCAATTTAGTATCTATTCCCTTAAACAAAGATTCCAAAAATTACCAGTAAACTTAGGATCTTTGTGAGAAATTATTACCTTCGGAATTCTGTGCAACTAAAAAATTTCTTTCATAAAGATGTCATTAATGTTAGCAGCTTTAGGAGTTGTTTTAACAAGTATAAAGTGTGTTTCCTTGCTTATTTTGTCCACAAATACCATTAATGAATCATTTTGTTTCTAATTTTTAGGCAAACCAGTTATAAAACCAAGACTGATGACTTCCCATTTCCAATTTGGAATTGGTAATGGTTGTAAAAGACCTGCTGGGTGTCGATGCTCAAATTTAACTTGTTGACATTCTATACACCTAGCTATATATTTAGCAACTTCGTTCTTCATATTAGGCCATAAATACTCTTTTCTCAATATTGTTATCATCTTTTGATACCTCAGATGTTTGAAATAAGGAATTTTTTGTACTTCATTTAAAATCAATAGTTTAATTTATGCTGTGTTAGGCACATAAAGTTTGTTTTTATACAACATTAATCCTTTTTCATTTAAACTGTAATCTATTTTTACATTTTCAGATTCATTATGAGTTACTTTTTTCTCTTAGATTTTGGTATACTGTGTCTAGTTTTATTCCTTCTTCCAATTTATCATCTAATTTTGTTTTATAAATGCTAATGGTAGCTATGAAACTTGTTATTGCATTTCTTCTTAAGGAATCAACCACTTTATTTTCCTTCCCTTTGATGTGTTTGATTTCAAAATCATATTTGCTAAGGAAAGCTAACCATCTAGCTTGCCTAACTTTCAGGTTTTGTTGATCAAACAAATATTTTAAACTTATGTTATCAGACATTAGCAAAAATATTTTACCCATCAGATGATGGCACCACATTTTTAGAGCATGGATTATGGCATCCAGCTCTAAGTCACAAGTTGCATAATTCTTTTCGTGTGTTTTAACTTTCTTGATTCATAAGAAATTACATGACCTTCTTGTTTCAGTACTCCACCCAAGCCTTCATTGCATGCATCCATGCATACAATGAAATACTTGTTTGGATATTCTATCTTTAGTATGGGTGTAATAGTCAATAGTTCTTTTAATCTATTAAAACTTTTTTCACACTTTTGATCCCAGAATTTTTTTTTCCCTTTTTTTGTAATGATGTTATGGGATTCGTGATTTTCGAGAATCCTTCTATAAATTTCCTGCAATAACCTGTTATTCCCATGAATGATTGTACATCAGTTCAATCTTTGGGAACATACCAATCAATTATTTCTTTTATCTTATCCGGGTCTACTGATATTCTTTCCTTGGATATCACGTGACCTAGATACTATATTTTATCTTTGTAAAATTCACACTTCATGAATTTAGCATACAGTTTATGTTCTCTTAGAACCTGTAGTATTATCTGCAAGTGTTCATCATGTTCTTGCTTCGTTTTTGAATAAATTAATATGTCATCTATGAAGACAAATACAAATTTATCTAAGTATTTCTCAAGACACTATATATTAAACACATAAAAGTCGCGGGAGCGTTTGTTAGCCCAAAGGGAATAACCACAAGCTCATAGTTCCCCTATATAGTTCTGAAAGCGGTCTTAAAATATCTTCTTCTTTAATTCTGACTTGATGATATCCAGATCTCAAGTCTAATTTTGAAAATATTGTCGTTTCGCATATCTTATCAAACATATCATCGATGTGGGGCATAGGATATCTATTTTTAATTGTCATTTTCTTCAGTTGACTGTAGTCTATACATAGACGTAATGTATCATCTTTATTTTTAACGAATAAGACAGGTGCTCCCCAAGGGGATACACTTGGTCTTACATAATTTTTGTCTATCAATTCTTGCAATTGTAATTTTAATTCGTTTAGTTCTAAAATGTTCATTCGATAAGGAGCCTTTGAATTAGGTACATCTCCTAGTACTAATTCAATCGTAAAATCCATATCTCTCTTTAGATGTAATCCTAGAATTTCTTCCAAGAAAACATCCAAGAAACCTTGTAGGATTGGAATATAATCAAATTTCAGCTTATATTCTTTATCCATTTGTTTGTTATTTATTACATGTACAACAAAGACTTTACAACCTTTTATTACATCCTTTTTCATTTGTAAGGCTGGGATTTGTCTAACAGAAACTTCCCTAGGTATTCCTTTGACTGTAATCCTTTCTCGTTTATCATATAAAAAAGTAAATGTTTTTTGAAAACAATTTAAAACTACTTGATGTTTTTCTAGCCAATCCATACCTATTAAAACATCATAAGATCCTAACACTAATACATTTAACTTGACTTGAGTTTTGAACTGACTCACAAACACATCATAGTTTTCAACATAATTAACTACTTTCATTTTAGTCCCTGTAGCTAATTGGACCAGACAATACTTTTCAAACCTTTTCAAAGATAATTTGCACTTTTCCACTATGTTAGGTGACACATAGCTTAAACTAGCACCTGGGTCAATCAAAATAGAAAGAGATTGGTTTTGTATCATACCTTATACTTCCACCATGGAAGTTTGATGGTTAACCTATCGATTCTCCAAGGCTGCATTTATTCTGGGTATTTCATTTGCTACATCTCCAACTGTTTCCTCTTCATGTATGGTATGCGCATTGCTGTAGTTCCCCTTTCTGTTTGAATAATACTTGGAATAATGCGGTCCTTGACATTTCCAACACTTTACAGGTTCCTTATGTTCATTATTTTTAACATAATTGTTAGGCATATCTCTGCCTTTTGGTGCTGTAGTATTTGGTTGTGTTTTACTTTTAAAATATGTTCCTTGATAATTCAATTCTTATAGAAATTTCAAGAATTATTTCCAAAACTTTTATTAGACTTAAAACCTTTTCCCTTCTGATCAAAGTTACTTGTTCTCTTATTCTTCCAGTTAGGTATGCTTTCTCTCATTTTACCATGTTCGTAACAGAATTCAGCTTTTCTCATTGCCTCTTCAAGGGTCTTTGGATTATCAAATTCAATTATGTCCTTAAATCTAGTGGGCAGACAGCTTAAAAACCTTTCTATTTTAGGCTTTTCGTTAGTTATATATGGTACATATCTTAGTAAACTTTAAAATTTTCTACTTAACTCTTTCATTGACATTGAACCAAGTTTTAGTTCATAAAATTCTTGAGATTTTTCCTCATAATATTGTTCAGATAAGAGTTTCCTTTTAAAGTATTTTTTTAAGACTCTCCACGTTAAAAACTTTTCCTTAAGGTTTTTGACCCTTTTATGCCCTTCCACCAGATGTCAGATTTTATGGTTATGTTGTAGATAGCCATCTAGGATTTCAGTCTATCATAGTAGTTATAAATATGGAAGTACTTTTTCATTCCTGATAACCAATCCTCGGCTTCCTTCCCCGTTGAACATGGGAGGTTTTATCTTTTTAAATTCTCCTAGGATTTCTTCATAAGGTTTATACTTCCTATTCATAGGTTTATGATCGCTCTCACTACTTTCACTTGTGTATTTATACCTTCCTCTATCAAACCTTATGTTAACTCCTGAAGAAGATTCACTATCAGAAAATTTTACTTTCTTACCCTTGTGTTTGTATGATACTATTTCAGAATCAGTTTCATGCACATTTCTTTTATCTTTACCTCTGTTGTGTGTTTTGTCTAGCAAAATCTTATTTAGTTCCAAAATTCTTTCATTATCTATTTTCGTAGTTTGTAGTTCATCCTTTAAATCTTTCACTATTTGCAGTAACTCTGACGGTTGATTATTTAGTTCCACATAAATGTTCTCTGGACTATTGTGATGAGATCCATTTTCAACAGATGCTTCAACATCTTCCATTTTCCTGCAAAACAATTTTTTATATTTCTGGATAGAAATAAATTTAAATATGATAAGTATATGTTGTTTCTTGTTTGTATGCGAGTGAGCCAATCAGGCCTAGTGTTTGGAAACTCACTCTGATACCACATGTAACATCTCCTAATTTCGAAAAAAAAAGATTTAAATTAGTCTTAACTGCAGCTGTAACAACAATTAATCCATTTGTGCTTATCATAGTTATGACTAAACTTCAATTTCATTTAGCTTTAAAACCAATGTTCATAAATTTTCTTCACTCCAACACTGTTATGTGATGTGATGACACTACTTACCTTACATTAAGTATGAAGGAAAACATCATCTTTATTTTCTTTCACCGGTTACAGTTAGCATGCTTGTTAATTATACTTTTTAGGACATTTGTTAAACTTCTCTAAGAACTTTGAGTGTTTGGTTATGGTCTTACTTATCCCTAGAACTAATGTAAAAACCATCTATTCTATTGCAGGTGCTCCAAAGAGAGTTCAAGTATTACTAATGCCACTTCCGAGAGGTTGTGCATAAAAAAATGGGATCTATCTACACATATAGAGCATTGTATCTCCAAGACAATAAAGAGACAAACCTAATAAAAGAATCAAGCATACAAAAGGAACATGCGATTGTAAAATGTTTAATGGTGTAATGTAAAATTCCACAGGTCATGGAACATTAGAGTTGGGTTGATATAGATATAAAAAACTAGTATTTAGTGACCAATGTGATGACCCTATTCCCTCTAGCTGTAATGCATAACTATCGTGTCATAAACCCTAAGGGTTTAGCTTGCTTTGATTTTTCATTTTTGGGTTGTATTGTTATGCTCTGTTCTGAGGGAGTGCCTTGGGCTTGCGACCTTAGTGTTGGAATCGTTCTATATGCTCTCGACATTGTTAGAAGGCTCTTGGCCTCTCCTCCCATTTGTTCAATATACCCATACAACCGAGAGCATCAACCTTAGGTCTCTACGCAAATGGTTTGTTGCAGTATTTATCACCTCTGTTAAGGTAAAAATAGTATTTGTCTTCTTTTCATGTTTTCGAGTTGGGAAAGGAAAAATATGCAATTCTCATGATAAAGAATTTGACCTCTAGCTACTATTATGTAGGAGAATTCGGTTGAGTTCGTTGTATTGGGGATACAGGCCAATCTCCTAGAAAACAAAGCCTCTGCCTAGTAAGACCTGTACCTGCACTCTTGCTCATGGTGGCATTGTGGTTTCGGCAGTTCCGTGGCTTGCAGTTTCTGTCTTGAACTCTTTTCTTCATTTTCTTGGCATGGGTTGGGAACCCATCTACGCGCTGGTATTTTGGCATGAGAGTGGTAAATTTATTTGGTATCCATGAGGCATTTACATTTTTTCAAGTGTGAAGACTCTTCGACCGTGGAGTCAAAGAGACTGCGCATGAAATGTTTATCTTGAACTATGACAAGGTTTTAAGTTTTGACTTGAAGGTGAAAAAAACATATCTTCGTCTGTCTCTATAATGTTTTCTTTCTTATTAAGAAACCCGTGAGGGATTTTGTTGATGTAATATCATGTTTGGTTTAGTAGTTATGTAGCTTCATTTTAGTTATAAAAACTATTTCGGTCGTGAGTGCATTCTCTGTTTTTCATGTTGCTTTGAGAAAGGCCATCAAGGTTCCATAAATTTTGCAGTATATAAGTAATTAAATTATTAAGCCGAAAGGTCGTTGCTTTGTTTTAGTTATATTTTATTGTATATATATATAACGACTCCTATGGGATTCAAACTTGGTTTCTGGATGAAAAAATATGAGTTATTTAACAGGTCGTGAGGCTAGTGTCTAGTCGATTCAAGCTTTAAGTGGATGCTACTATTTTTATAATAATTATTAAGCCATAAGGTTGTTGCGAAATGTCTTGTATGTTTAAAAATGCAGTTGATAATACTAAAACGACATTTAGCCTACAACCAGAGCTGTGGCTTGTCGATAATCGTGATTTGTTATTTCTTTTTAATTGAAATAAAAACTTGTATTTTGGTCATGAAGCCCTTGTACTGTAGCTCTATATTGGTTAATCAAAATCCTTAGCATGATTCAATATCTACACCTGGTTAGTTACTACTTTACTCTTTATATTGTAATAATCGTAACAAGGGTTTTTACTGTATATTTTATTTTAAATGCTTTAATTTATAATAAGTTACAGTTGAGATTTTTTTGGGCCGTAAGGCCAAAGTATGTTAGCTCTGTTGTAGTTTGCAATTATGATATATTCGATGCAATTATGAGTCATATGGTTATATTGTATAAATACATTGATTGGTTTTTGTTTTTAGTTTAATGTTTTCGTTTTTGGCTTTGTAAGCCCTTATATATAAATCCTCCGTTCTATCGAGGGATACATGTCAGATGCCTTGATGCGCTTAAAATTTAACACATTTTAGA
>LPNX010780235.1:54097-70216 GCA_001517045.1 Pseudotsuga menziesii
TATGACATTAACCTTTGTAATAAACTTCCGTAGGGTTTTCTCTAGTCTTGATTCGATATATGTTTTATTCTTTGAACCTAAATTAGTGGAAAGCTAACACTGATTAAAACAATATAGTATAAATAAGACTAACTGAATTAGATTTATTATAAATAATATTCAAGAGAAGAAAAAAGAATCAGTTAAAGTTAAAGATTATCCTAATAGTAAAGTTCAATCAATAGTCATTAAACGATAATTCCAAACTAACTAAATTATAGATTTCCTTTTTTAGAACAAATATAGAACCATTTCCATTAAAATCTGTAGATGATAAGCCTACTTATAAACAATATACAGATATAGAATGAAATCACATATAATTAATAAAACAGTTAGAACCTGGATAAGTTGCAGAAGGGGGACAAACACCCAAAGGAGACCATTCCACCCAACCATATCCTGAAGCAGCCAAAATTACTTGCTTAGGACCCTCGAGCCTATTCATTGAACCACTAGGACAAAGATCACTAGATAATAGAATATATAGAACTTGTTGCAATTTAATACTTAATATCAAAATTAACTCAGCAATTCCACTTTAGCTATCCGATCATCAAATTCCTTGTGTGCCTGACATTTTATTTTTGCAGCAGTCACAAGGTTCATTCAATTCAAAATAGAATTTAGTGAGCATCCTGCTCAATTTGATGGTATTTATAAGATTTCCTCGGTCTTTGGGTCAGTTTTGGAATTAAATGAGCCACCTCCTCAGTTCCCCCTCTCAGGGAACATGAACATAATTTTAGGGATTTTTCTTCCTGCAACAGCTAGAAAGTGAAATGCAAGTGCTGCCACTTGTCAACCAACCTTTTACAACTTCTCATTCCTCCTAGTGGGTCAGTGAATACTCTTTCAATAGTCTCCTTTGGATAGGTGTCTCTTCTATTTATTATTAAAATAAATAAATATTCAATTACAGCCATCCTTGACCCACTTGGTCATAAAAACTTTACAATAAATTTAACATAATTTTTTCTCAAATAAATAAAAATATTTATTTTTCAGTTCTATGTGTGTTACAATGCATAAACCCAAACTATAATTGCAATGTAGTTTGATGTATTTATAGCATAGTAATATGCTATGGTTTGTACAATTTCGATGGCCTTGGATAACCTAGCACTAAGGTGATAGAAAATATTCAGTGGTCTTTGTATTATATAAATAATATGGTTATAGTGGAAAGGGGTGTGGACCTTGGAATAACCATGAAGGAATTACATGCCAGTCCTATCACCATGAATGTTTAGTACATATGCCATATATCATAATATTTAACCTTGGTTTTATTATAGCGATGATTATAAATATATAAGATAGGGTTTCCACGGTGTAATATATGGTTGAGCGCTCTTAATCATGTTCCAAGATTCGATTGTATGTAATGATTAGAGTTGTAAAGATGTTCTTTTCAAGATTTAATATGAGACTGCATTGACTTAAATAACTGTCCTAGATGCGATTTGTTAGTGCATTCAGTCTCTGATTTGGCATGAGAGTTTGATCTCGGCCCTACACCTGGATGGTGACATATTACAGCCTTGTAGGGTTCGTAAAATACCCTTTACTCTGTCTTTATCCCTCATTTTGTGGTGTTGTTTGGTCGAAGGTTGGTTGAGGTCCGAGATCTGCTCTACAAGACTCTTTCTCTAGTTTACTATGTTAATGGCTTTGGCTTGGCGGGTGAAATATGCTTCGTTCTTACTGTGCTAATGGCATTGTTTGGTTTTTCCAAGCTAACTGTTCTCAAAGGATTCCTCAATCGTCTACCTTTCAACATCAGAGATTTGATGAGCTTGCCAACACTTCTACCATGTGACCAGTCTGTTTTTTCAGGTGAGTAAAGCTTGTTACTTATCCTTGCATGTTAACAATGGTTTACCGTAGTTGTTTTCCAAAATTATTGAAATGTTTTTCGGTAGTTGCATGCCACGGAGGGATAAGGGTACTCCGGAGGAGTTGATGTAACATCCTTTAATACGCGACTAGGAAACACAAAGTGTAAGTGAAAAGCATTGTAAGTACTAATCCTAACTTCATCAAATTGTGGATGAAATTGATAATGTTAGGAGACTTAAAATGGTGGATGACTAAAACTATGTATGGGGACGAATCCACTAGGGGGAAAGGTAAATGGGAAGGGAAACCTTGGGGGTCTGGTAAAGATAACTTGGTTTCATCTTAGGTTTGATGAGGAAACCAGTTATAATCCTCATCTTGGACTCAAACGTCACTAATAGTAATAAAAGTGGGATGGGGTATGCATTTAATAAAAAATATTTAAAGATAACTTATGAACATTTATTCATGTCAGATAGACGTTATAAATGTTAATGGAACAGTCTATTGATGTAATTGTAACTTTGGAATGTATTCACTTATATATTTCATATTGTATTTCATTATACCCCGATGAAGATGTTTTTTCCTCCGATTGGGAGAGTCATTAATGTAATTAAGTCATGTAAACTTATTGAGGTTAACCGTCCATTGTATGTCGGGGCATTAAACCCATCAGTTGAGTTATATTAGGGCTATTAGACTTTCCTAGAGAAGTTGGCCCTATAGGGAAAATTTCAAGTGGAAATTAGGTATAAATAGAGAGTGAGACTCTCTATTTGACACACACACTCACTCATCAATAGCGCATGAGAGAGAGGACTATCTCGTACAAGTGAGAGAGAGAACAACTGTCGAAGATCATCTTTATTATTTTGGGTTTTACTTTTCCTATTGGTGCTCATTCTATCTCCAAGGAAGTTGCAGAGTTTTCTCCTTTATGGTTTCCCCGAGGAAAATTCTCCGTGTCTCTTGTCTCTTGTGATTATTGCTGTGCATGTTACTCTCTCAGATAAGATTCTAGATCATATTGATTAAATGATAAAAATCTAACATGGTATCGGATATAACCTAAGAAGAAGACACTGTGCAGCTATAGAAGTTATGGATTCTTAATTTTTGGGTTTCTCTCCACAGATCATCAAAAAAAGGAGGCTAGGATAACTCTCCTTTGAAGGGTGCATCTTCTTGTCGAAGCATAATCTAATTCCAGGAATTTTCAGTTTTTGTCCTGTCACTACTGTGGGAAATTAGGGATTTTCACAGAAGTGGAATTTTTGAGTGAGCCCAGCATAGGATTGTTCTCCTCCTTCAAATCAAAATTTAGAGACCAAGATTGAAATTTTTGGCTAGGTGAAACTTCGGGACAGTCAAACCCTAATTTGACCCCGAACCAGAAAACCAACACTGCAAAAGATCAGCTCTAGATCCAATCCGCGAATATCAAATTGGTAAGATATAAATATTTTGTATTTCCATTTGAGGTTCTCATTAAAGATGTCTCATCACACCAATATTGATGAAAATATTGAATGAGTTGATAACTTCCGAGCATGGAAGTAAAGGATTTGAGGTTCTTGAAGAAGATGAATTCGATGCCTACATAAGTGGAGAGGTTCCAGTTCCAGAAGGAGATGAGGCTAAAGCATTACACAAGAAGAAATTTGTCAAGGCCAAGAGGATTATTGATGATTCTATCAAGGATCACCTTATACCACTTGTTTCTTCCTTAAATACACCTAAAGAGATGTTTGATTCCTTGAACAAGTTATTTGAAGGGAATAATATAAATCAGAAGATGACTTTGCCAAATCAGTTGAAGAATGTAAAGATCCAGAATGCAGATACCATACAGTCATACTTGAAGATGTGGAAGAAGAAGTAGAGAATGGAATAATTGTGATGACCACCTTGAATGGTCTCCCTAGGTCATCGAACTCCTTTATTCAAGGAATTTGTGCTAGAAGAAAGTTAATCACCTTTAGTAGGCCATGGGAGGAATTATCACAAGAAGAAGCTCGAATCGTAGCTTGAGAAGAAATGATGGGAAATGAAGATAAAGCTCTCAAACACAAACCAAGAATCACAAAAGGGAGAACTATCATCACAAGAAAGGAAAGCATCATCACAAGAATCAGAAAGATAACCCTAGAAGATCTAGCAGATATCTATCTAATGGCAGATACTATACATGAGATGAGAAGGGACACTTCTTTAGAGATTGTTCTAGAAATAAAGGTGGCTCTCACAAGAAGAAGAACAACAAAACAAGAGATCATGCTCACACTACAGAGGATGATGAACCTCCCAAGAAGAGATCCAAAGAAGAAAGTGAAGATTTTTCAAGCGATTAAGAGTGTGTTTTGATTTCTGCCGTCACAGGAAATGTTACACATGGAATCAATGATTGGATCATAGATAGTAGGGATTCCAAGAATATGATGAGATTTAAAGAATCCTTTGTGAATCTATCTAAACATGAGTCACCCCACAAAGTGAAACTTGGGGATGACTACTAGTATCCTATAAAAGGAAGTGGTGAACCATCCTATAAGTTAGACTCTGGAAAGTCTATTAAGATGAAAGATGTCTTGTTTGTACCAGGACTAAAGAAGAATGTTCTCTCTGTATATATATTGGATGAAAAAGGTATGAGGGTTTCATTTGTAGATGGCCAAGTCCTTATGTGGCTAAATGGAAATACCATAGATGATGCAGTAGTGATTGGAGAGAAAGAGGGAGGCTTATACAAATTAAAGGGCTAACCAGAACAAGCTTTGGTCCATGACTCAGTGGAGCCAAGTGAACTTTGGCATAAAATGCTTGGGCATGTGCACTATAGGGCACTACCAATTACAAGAAAAGTTGTTGAAGGTCTTCCAAAAATCCAGGAAAAGCATGAAGGCGTTTGCAAAGGATGTGCGAAGGGAAAGAACACAAAGAAGACATTTCCAAGTAGCGAGAGCATGGAAAAATAAATATTGATCTGGCACCTCACGAAACCTTGATCTAGTTATGTTGCTTCTCTTCTCCAAGGAACTCAGCCTCCTAGCTTTGCAACACAAGGAGATAGCTTCTAGGGCAAAGGTGTGGGCAAAGAGAGTCCCAATTTCTCCAGCATAATAATGCAAAGATTCAAGTCTCCTCTCATGGACCTCCCTACCTCTTTTTATATGCTTAATTAAGAGTTAGGGTCGAAGACAAAGTAGTTACAACTGAAGGAGTCAGTTGCACAACTACCCAAACTACCCAAAATTCAAAATTCATATTTTTTTGACATTTTCAGGAGGCGTACGTGGGTTGCAGAGACAACAGTCCCATACACGAGGAGGTATATGCGGGTTGAAGTGCAGAAAGTTGTGTATATAAGGCATACATGACTATTATATATATCAACTCGCGTACGTACGTGGGTTTCCTTAAGGAAATTTGCGTACACATCAAAAACTCATTTTTAGGGTATTTTTGGGCATTTTCAGACTTTGGTGTCTTCTGGAAAGTTTTAGCTAATAGAAATACCTTTCCAATGGTGTAGAGATGACATCAAACAAAGTTATAGAACTCAATATATGGTTCCTCCAAGTTAGGTGTTTTTCAGCAACTTTTAGTGACTTTTCATGAAGTGTCGTCATGGAAGTGTCGACATGCGACGAAAACATAGGAAAGTGGTCACAAGTAGAGATGTGTCATTTAGCTATAATAGATGCCCCCTAATGTATGATTTTAGAGGGGAAGATGATAGTTGAAATACATTTTAAAGGAAACAACTGAGTATGGAGAGAGTAGAGAATCCAAGATCAAAAGGCTCGAACAAAGGTACCTGAAAGAGAGATAAATGTTAGACAAAAACTGATCTCTGGGACATACAAGTCCATATACAAATCATTGCCATAAAGATACAAGTGGATCCAACATATGTATAACTGATGAAACCATCATGGTCACTCAATATGCAAAAAGGCGCCATATCAAATCTAAAGGAGTCATGGCCACAAAGGAACAAGGTGGATCCATACTCGACAATTGATCATAGCCACAAAAATACAAGGTGGATCTATGTCCTAGCAAAATGTCATATAAAGTGTGACAAGGTCTTGTGCAATTCGGGAAATAGAAAAAAATGACGATGCTACTGTCAGCCCAAGGTCTTCAATCCAAACCGCCCAAAAGGTACAAATCCTAACCATGCGAATAAAGGAGCTGAAGTCGAACATGGAGGAAATTGTTTGATTACTAGTCAATAATGAGAACCATTAACAAACACGAGGGAAACCACCATTAATGAAAATGGTCCCCAAGGTACCTAGTACATTCTAACAAGTGTGAATACAAGGACTTGAAGTCAAACACTTGAAGAATCCATCAAGTATGAGACAATAAGGTATTCCCACTACCCAATAGAGAGGAAAATTGCCACGGATAACTGCAATCCCCAAGGTACTGTCATAAAACTCTAAATCTCATTCCTAGAGCAAGATGTGTTGTAGTCGATACGAAGAGATCCGTTGGAAGGAAGGAATTAAGGCATCCTTCATCATCCAACATCAGGTAAGTCAAAGACTAATTGGTACTGAATTTCATGATAAGGACCACCGAAGACATGATGTAATGAACTGATACCAAGGAATGGCCTACACAAAAGGTCAAGGCAACTGCAGAATGGCCAACAAAGGTTTAATCCTTGAATAGTGAGCATGACACAAAAGTGACTTAGGAATCTTTTTACACAAAAAGGACCAACGAAACAAATCTACAATGTAGGAGACATTGACAGATTCCCCATATAATTGGAAAAGAGACCAACTGGAGGAGTAAGAAACTCTAAAATCGAGATAAGGTCAAAATACTAGTACCCAACCATTAAGAAACTCTGAAATCAAGATAAGTACAAAATACTAGGACCCAACTGTTGATAGACTCAAAACTAGTGCTTTGTTCAAGGAAACAAGACTTGCTGCCATGATTTAAAAAACATGTGAATGAACTTCCCTTCCCCTCTTTCTTGTGAAGGTTTAACGAGTCCAAGAAAGCAAACTTGGGACCATATTCATTTTTGGCAAGCTCGAAGAAAAGATAGAAGAATGCTTGATAAAGCACTGATTTGTGGATTTTACAAGACTGAACTAGTACATACTCGACGGTGTTTTCATAGTTTAGAGAATCTGAAAACTCCAAAGAAGACTCCAGGGGGGTGCTTTTTTGTCCAATTTAGTCTCCTGAGGCCGAAAAAGTATAAAACAAACCACAGAAGAACTCTCTTATATTCCAAAGAAGTAAGGTGCACCTTTTTCATATTTAGTCAGGAAGGTCCGAAAAAGGTTAAATTACCACCTACCCAATGCTCCTTCAAAAGTAGCATATAGCCTGAGTTTTACGAGTGTGAAGGAAGGCAAGATCACTCGGAAAGATCCATTTGATTATTATAAATGGGGCTTACAACAATAAACTCGATGCTTTGTTCTTTAGGGTTTAATGAGCATGACAAAGACATAAAGTACACTTGGAATCTTTTTCATGTTTTGGTCCAGAGCACGAAAAAGAGAAAACTAAGCTCATACCGGGGGTGCATTTTCCGTAAGTTTAGTCTCTCAGGTCCAGAAAAGAGATAAACCTATGCCTGAGAATACTCTTCTCAATTCCGAAGAAAATAGAGTGTTCCTTTCTTGTATTATTCCACATGGTCTGAGAGAGCGATAACCTACCACCAATGTGGATGCCCATTCACATATTCTTAATGAGCCTAAATGGACAAATTTACTCGACAGTCAAGTCTATTTTGAGGAGTTAGACTTGGGCCTAAAGAAACTCAAAATATTTCTCGTGAAGTTTTAACGAGTCTGAAAAAGTCAACTTGTGGCCTCCTTACTATTTTTAACGAGCTTGAAGGAGAGCCAAAAGAATGCTCTAAATGCGAGGAGACGAGTGTCATGGGCAAGCGAAACTAGTTCCAAGCATGAGGAACAAACCTATGCATAATGCAAGGAAAGCGAGCAAGATAAGGACACTTAGGGAATGTCTCCTCAAGGTAAAAGGTGTCAAGTTGCAAAGGAAAAATGATATAGGGATGAGCGATGATGAGAAAAAAGATGAGGGCTTATACAATGAGCTAAAAGCGTGGAAGTCGACATCAGGCTCAAAAGCACGAGCAAGATACATGCAAATGTAGTTACAACTTGAACAATAAGACAAGGATCGTAAACAGTTGTGAATCCAACTAAGAATCCTATCTCTAAGAAACAACAACATTAGGATCATATTCAAAAGAAAAGTTCTGATGCAGGATACTTTGGCAGAAACACATATGACTTTGCTATCTTCTACAAAAGGTAAAGTCAAGGCATAATCGACCGAAGAAGATTCTATATAACCAAGGCTCGAGGGTTTATAATCAGTAATATCAACCTCAGAAGGGGAGCAAAAATCAACAAGGGATATAGAGTTTGTAGGAACAAACTCAGTATCATAGGAGTCGAAAAATTCATAAGAAAAATCAAACTCATCAAGATCACTGACTTGCTGTTCAAAGGAAGAGTCAAAAGACTCAACAACACCAACATAAGAAGAAAGGTTAGGCTTACTAGGAAAATCAGGGTTAGACTTAGTCACAACTGAACCAACATCCAAAAAAAGGTCGGACTATATCAAAGATTCTAGGAAGACTTCATCCGAGGGAAGGAGATCATCTGAGATAGGATACATGTCTAAACTTTCAAATGGATCAACAGAGTGGAAAGCAAGCTCCATATTTTGTATACGATGACTCACCTAGTCAACTACTGGGAACAAGTCCCAAGAAGGTAAGCATGAAAAGAGAGGTTGCTTCTTAGTAGCAATTGAACGCAAAGGACATGAGGCCTCATAGCTCACCTGTGGAGGGGTAGTGTCTATAGAAACACTGTGAATCAATAAAGGAAAAACCTGGTCTCTAGTTGGGTTAGGAGAAGGATCAAGAAAATCCAACGGATCGATAGTGACAATTTCTTCGCCATGATTAAAGCACATCACACGAAAAAATGTTGACACCACAGCTTGCATGGCATAGACATAATCATGTCTAAGGAGCATATTGAAGTCCAAGGGGTCTTCTATTACCATGAAGTCAACTAAGACGGTCTTCCCACCCAAAGTAACAGGTGTTTGAGCAAGAATTCCCAAGGCTATACAAGTTCTTCTATCAAACGCCAGTAGCTAACTAGATGTCGACACAAGGCTGAGAGATCCCATGCCTTTCCAAGCACGAGTAGACAAGATACTAATTGAGGCTCCTTCATCAACAATACAACAAGCAACCATGTATGGTTCAACTTTGACCTTTATCTAGAAAGGTGCATCAGAAGGAAGGCGCGGCTCAACTAGGATATCCCAATCAAAGGAAGCAATCCAAGAGCTTGGTGGGGGTTGATCCAAAGCGAGTTCAGTGCCCCCTTATTTAGTAAGTTCTAAACTGTCAGTGAAGAAAATGTGACTATCAGACACTTTACTCTCCAAAGGAAGAGTGGGGTTGATCGACAATGGAATCGATTCAACCGCTTCATGAAAGTCACTCTCAGAAGGGAGAGTGGGATTGACCAAAATTGAGGTTGGTTCAATCACATCAGGATCACTCTCTGAAAGAAGAGTGGGATCGACCAAAGATGAGATTAGTTCGACCACTTGAGAAACCAAAGGTTGATTAGGTTGTTCAGAAACTATAGGTTTTTCAGGAGAAGGAAATTCTTGAGTCTCGAACCACACTCTTCGCACCTCTTTGATAGCAGGGCACTGGTGAGTAAGATGATCTCCCTCACATATATTATAAGGTAACTTAAGTTTACACTTTGAACGACCAATTTTCTCAACGATGTCAACATTACTAGCATTGGATGACTGTTTTCTCTCAGCATGACCTACGGAGGCTGATATTTTGCCCCCAGCATGAACATCAGAGGTTGGGTGGCTGGGTCTAACCTGACTAAGAGAGGCTAGTTGCTGAAAATCTTCACAATGTTAAAAAATGGGATGACCATGAAACCAAAATCTTCGCACCTCCTCAATGGAAGGGAATTTATAAGTAAGGTAGTCTCCCTCACAAATATTACAAGGAAACTTGGGCTTGTGTTTTGAATGGTTAGTATTTTCAACAGTGTCAACATGACTCGTAGTGGCCGACAGATTGTCTTTAGCATGAACCATAGTGGCTGAGAGATTCCCCCCAACATGACTTGCAGAGGCTGAGAGACTAGGTCCAACATGACTTGCAGAGGTTGGACGAGCACCACCAGCATGAAAAATAGAGGCTGAATGGTTAGGATCAACATGCTTTGTAGTAGTTGAGTGTGTGCCCCCAGCATGAACCACAGAGGTTGGGTGGATGGATCCAACATGACTTACAGAGGTTAGATGGGGAGGTTCAACTTGAATAACAGAGGTTGAACGGGTGCCCTCAACATGAACTATAGAGGCTAAGTGACTGGATCCGACGTGACCTGGAAAGGTTGGAAGGATCCCACCAGCATGATCAACAGAGGCTGGATGGTGAAGATCAACTTGACTTGCAGAGGTTGAGTGCTTATATCAACCATGACCTATAGAGGTTGGATAGGTGCCCCCAGCATGAACTGCAGAGGCTGGGTGGTGAGGTTCAACTTGACTTACAAAGGTTGAATGGGTGCCCCCTTTATTATGTTCCTTCTTCCTATTCCTCCTTCTTTTACTCCTTTTAGACTGTTGATTACTAGTATCAATACTTTCATTGCATGAGGTAGAAGGAGGAGGAGAATCAACTCCAGGTGAAGGGGGACCAGTGTTTTGATTCCCTTGATATAAGGAGCTTACTTGAGAAGCATCAAGAGCATTCAAGACCGTTGGAGTGGAAAAAAACCACACCGGTATCCCTAGGGTGAATCCAGGTAGATTCAAGGTGGCCATCAAGGGAACACCAACATTCCCCATGAGAGGAATAATATAAGGAGTTCCCAGCATGGGGATCTCTTGGTTAGTGTTCAAAGGGGTGTTAGACATAGTTTCAAACAAGGAGACAAAGTCTGAGGTCAACAAGAAACCAAAAGTACCAAGTACACACCTGAAGGCAGACTAAGTACAGACAAACCACACAGCACTCACTAAAAAATTCCTAAATCCAAACATACAAACATGTATAAGATACGCTTTCCAAAAGAAAGCTGATAGACAGTTACTTAGCATCCCTATAGATGTTCTTAGGCACAAGCAAAGGAATCACCCACCGCCCTCCCACAACTTCTACCAGGGTTACCTTCCAAGCCCATCCAAGGTCAACCAGAAATAGCCTTTCGGTGTACCTGTGTATGAACCCTAGATGTCAAAGAGACTAAAGGCTACCTTAACTATATTGACAATCTGGGGGGACAGTCGCAAGACTGGTTCGTATGCATGGGCAGGGTAGCAAAGCGTGAAACCTTGTCTAAGACAGAATCCCCAGATGTGCAAAAACCTTGGTTTACACTTTGACAAGGAATCAGAGGGTTATCTCCTCAGTCCAATCCTCCACGCGGCCTCGTGCTTAACTCCCGTTTGAGAGGAGCTTCCTAGATACAATCAACATACAAAAGGGTTTACCTAGTGATTGGCCAACTACGTCTGAAATTTTAACACTTGTGGAGAGTTGAAACTCCCTAGTCCACAAGTCTAGCCTGAGCTAGTTGGTGTATGACCCTATAAAATAAAACTTACTAATAATTTTTAAATTATATCGTTTTTTTTAAGGGCTGTTTTTAGGCAGAGGGTAAATGGCATGAAACTTATGTGGTGTTTTGACTCAAAGTTGAAACAAAATGACTAAGAAAAGAAAAATTAAATGCAAAAAGCAAAAACTATTCTCCTTCTTTATCAAATAGAAAACTTGAAAGCCACAAAAGAACAAATTCTTTTTATTTTTTTCAAAAACAATGATATGCCATGTAATCTAGACTGAAAACCTAATCTACATGCATATGAGGAAAACATGTGCTTTTTTTCTTTTTCTTTTATAAATGCAAAAGAAAAATTAGCCTACCAATTAATGCAAGAAAGTACTGTAAGCAAAGCAAATAGACAACTACACTACACCCCACAAACAAACCCTAGGTTTCCCTAAAGTTGGATATCAACCTCTCTTGAAAGGAAGGCTCACAAAGGTAAACAAGCCAACAAGTTTGGATTGAAGAGACTGAGCAATAAGACTGACATAAAAAAAGGTAAAGAAGTCCCAAGTATCAATTTAAACCTACAAATAGAGGTTTCTCAGTACCTTGTCCAGCAAGGTCAAGCCAAAGAAGGAGGTGGGGGGGAAAGAAGCAAAAACAAGTTTAAAGACTTGAAAGAGACTTACAAGATAGACAAAAGAGCACCTAATAGAGATAAAACAAACTCTCAAGAGTCATGCACATGCAGAGGACCCTTGAAGACCCTACAAATAGACCTCAAATCACCCAAAAACCTTAAAAAATGATGAAAGAACACAAATTTAGGTGCATACGTAGGTTTCCTTAAGGCAGGTCGCCTATGACACACATGTTGCAGGTAGTGTAAGTCACGTATACAACACAAACATGTGACTATTTAGCCTAAAACTCTCGTATGGATGACAAAAGGCACAAAAAGGATAAAAAATTGACCTAAGAAGGAAGGAAAGGTGTTCCAACAAACTCAAAAGGTGTTCCTAACTTGTAAGAAGGACTTGAAACTTTTCAAAAGGAGGAAAGAAATACAAAGAAACCCCAAACAGATAAGGCTCTCCCCAGTGGAGTCGCCAGTTCTGTTGTAAAGGAAAGTATCCTATGGCTAGGGTTTAAGAGGCCATCAACATACTGGGGTTGAAAGGTGGATGCATATAGTTCTGCAAGTATATATAAGCGAGATTTAGATATAAGAAAAGGTCCACACCTGATTAACTGAAGGCTGCTCCAAGATTTCTCTAGCCCTTCTCCTCGTCCTCTTCCCCAAGAGACTTGCAAAACAAGTTATACCTTCCTCAAACCAAATAGACAATATGAAAAGAGATTATATTCAATGGAACATAAAAACATAATCTAATCTATAACATTGTATAATCACAATCAGAGATTCAATATACAAGACACATTGATTTGGGAATAAGAAGGACATCACATCTTTATTAATCTTGAAAACAAGTACAAATATACCTTCTCTTCAAGTTTGCCACCTCACCAAACCTTGATCTGGTTCTATTGCTTCTCTTCTCCAAGGAACTTAGCCTCCAAGCTCTGCAACACAAGGAGATAGCTTCTAGGGAAAAGGTGTGGGAAAAGAGAGACCCAATTCCTTCGACATAATGATGCAAACATTCAAGTATCCTCTCATGGACCTCCCTACCTCTATTTATATGCTTAATGAGGAGTTAGGGTCAAAGACAAAGTAGTTACAACTAAAGGAGTCAGTTGCATAACTACCCAAACTACCCAAAATTCAAAATTCTTTTTTTTTTTTACATTTTCAGGAGGCATACGTGGGTTGCATAGAAAATAGTCGCATACACGAGGAGGTATACATAGTTTGCAGTGCATAAAGTCATGTATTTAAGGCATACATGACTATTATATATAGCAACTCGTGTACGTACGTGGGTTTCTTAAAGTAAAGTCGCGTACACGTCAAAACCTCATTTTTAGGGTATTTCCACACATTTTCAAACTTTGGTGTCTTCTAGAAAGTTTTAGCTAACAAAAATACCTTTCCAACGGTGTAGATATGAGATCAAACAGAGTTACATAACTCAAGATATGGGTCCTCCAAGTTAGGTGTTTTTTTAGTGACTTTCAGTGACTTTTCATGAAGTGTCGTCATGGAAGTGTCAACATGCGACGAAAACATAGGAAAGTGGTCATAGGCAGAGATGTGTCATTTTGAGCTATAACAATTATCCACTCCGATGTATGAGATCCGATGTCATCTAGTTCATTGAGTGGGTATGTATATTATGTTTCTTTCATTGATGATTTTTATAGGAAGACATGGATATATTTCTTGAAGAGAAAGGATGAAGTATTTAGTAAGTTCGAGGAATTCAAAGGCTTGATAGAGAACCAAACAAAGAAGAAAATCAATACCTTTCGATTAGACAATGGTGGAGATTTCGTATCAGAAGAATTCAAGGAGTTATGCAGATATTTAGGTATTAAGAGGGAGTTGACCACTCCATATAATCCACAACATAATGGAGTTGTATAAAGGAAGAATATAATGATTATGGAAGCATCAAGGGAAATGCTTCATGATTAGGATCTTCCTTTGCATTTATGGGCAGAAGCTGCTAGGGAAGCTATGTATGTACAAAATCATACTGCGCATACTTGAGAACAAGACACAAGAAGAAACCTTATTTGGAAAGAAACCAAAAGTCTGCCATCTCAGAATATTTGGTTTCCCAGTGTACATACACATTCCAAAAGAGAAGAGAACAAAGTTAGATCCTTTAGGAGTGAAGGGTATATTTGTGGGATATAGTGAAAGCTAAAAGGATTACAAAATATATTTCCCAATATTCAAGAAGATCGACATCAACAGGGATGTGACATTTGACTAAGACTCAGCCTACAAAAAATCCATAAAACTACCTATTGAAGACATTGAAGAACTAGAAGTACCCAGGATCTGAGATACAACAATGAATGAAGCAAATCCAAAAGAAGATCAAGAAAGAGAAGAACCTCAGGAACCTGTAGATCCACCCCATGAGAATAATTCTTACAAGAGGAAACCAACATGGGTACAAGAGGCTATCCTAGATGCACAGAGATATGGTGTTCCAGAAGGAATACATAGAGAAAGGAGGATACCTAATACATACACAAGTTATGTAGCCTTGTTATGTGACATCATTGTTAAAGAAGCTTCCCACTACGAGGAAGCAGCTGAGAATAAAGAATGAAATGATGCCATGATCAAAGAATACTAGTCCATCATGAAGAATGATGTCTAGGATGTGGTTCCAAGACTAGTAGGGAAGTCTGTTGTGACCTCCAAGTGGATCTACAAGCTCAAACATGCTGCAGATGGCAGCATAGAGAAATACAATGCGATATTTGTGGCATGTGGCTTCTCCCAAAAGTAAGGGATAGATTACGAGGAAGGGTGTGTGCAAGAAGTTGAGGGTCTCTTTTGGCACGTTAGATGCAATACAAAACTGAAAAAATAGACATCCATCAACTTGCATGGATATTTTGAGACACTTACGCAATGAATATTGCGATGAGTAAAAAACAAGAAATGTAGGAAATTGAATGACCTTTCCAAATATATAATTTTTTTCTATTGAAAATGTTGTTAACTATCTGAAGTTAGATATTTTTTAATGGGAACTTTTTATTTTTGGGACAAATTATAAGGCATATTTTTTGTGGGTGCAACGTTTGAGTGTCTAAATGATGGAATAAACTTACGAAAACCTGTATACATATAGAGAAAATATAGGACTAGTGCACAACTATTTTTCCAATAATAAAAAAAAAAATTAATTTTTTTTTAATTATCTAAGAGATCAAACCTTGAAAATGGAACGTCCATTGTGGGTGCAATGTTTGAATGTGTTAATGCAATTATTTGGAAATGGGTTTTTTATAGCATGTAGACGTTGGTGTTCTTTAGTGCACCATACAATTTCTTTTTTTAAATGGTTGAGAAATGAAAGAGATTTGGACGAAACACTAACAGCGTGTTTTTTGAGTTGAGGAGTGATGATAGAAGATAAATAAGAAAAAAATAGAAAAAAATATGTATTCTTGTTAAAATTTACATATTTAGAATCTGCAAAAAAACCATATCCATTTCTAAAATCTCATAAAAAATGGAGGTGTGTAGCATGATCAAATGAACCGCTAAACACAAGCATATTGAAAATTTGGATATAATGCTGAATTAGCCAAGGTTTATCATACTCCAAGGCATAGGCATGTTGAATCTGAAGCAAAGTACAAAGCAGACACATAGGCATAAGAATTCCATGAAAGCATGGGTGGAGGCTCGGCGTTATCATTTGGAGGGAATAGATTTTTGAATTTAAACAAAACACGTGCACAATTTAGTAAATCAAAACGGAAGAGCATTTTATATAAGCAAAACACGAGCATGTTTTAGCTAATAAAAGCAGGGGTGCATTTTAGTTAAGAAATACAGGAGCACATTTTGAAATACTACAATGAGTTCTTTTTTTGTCAATTATACCAATACTTTTATTATTTTATGTCCCCCCCTGACTCCCCTCTTCCCCCTAACTCATACTAA
>LPNX010780246.1:0-52762 GCA_001517045.1 Pseudotsuga menziesii
GAGAAATCAAATATCTTAAATAGTTCAAAAGGTTTAACTAAATCACCTATGACCCATTTCATATTAATTTAACATGAATAGACCGCTTAGCATTTATTATTAAGTAAATGATTCTAATCTTTTTGGTAAGAATTGCATCATTATTTTAAACTTTAAATTTCATTTTATACACAAGTAGTAATGCTCATAAGTAAATAAATATGAAAGCCAATGCAAAATCAATTTTAAACGACAACAAAAATCTATATTAATATAACTATAAATTCCCATATATTTCAAAAAATATATAAACACTAAAAAGTATGTCCAAGTTGTATTGAAAAATCAGAATGCTTTTTGTGATCAAATTTTTAAAAAAAATACATCATCTATTACAATGAAGTTGATGTTCTATTGAACATTCTAATGTACTCATGTTTCCCTTTGATATGATGAAGTGTCCTAAGAAAGGGTAATAAAACTTGCATAAGCCAGGTATCATGCTCTTCTCCTATATAGGCCTTTATCAAGATATGGTTTGACCGATATCCAACAAATTGAGAAGTAGGACCTGGTGTATCTATTAGGAATACATTTGATTCTCCATATTTATCTCCATACTGGGACCACACATCGCTCAACCTTTTCTCATAATATTGTATTGTACCCCCTGCTTTGATTTTTTTTTGCAACTGACAATGGGACCTATCCCATGTGAATTCAAAGTCTCTTATATCAATATCTGATTTTTCAAGTACATGTTGAATGTACTTATATGTGCCATTTAATGTCCATATTGCAACATCATAATTATTTAAGTAGTATTTTAATAATTCTGACTGGAAAGGCCTTAAAAAATAGGACTTGTCACCAAATTCCCAATCTGGTATTCTTTGAGTAGGACAATTTGGTTCATCTCTAGTATATGATGCGAAGAGCACTCCTTCCATTTCAAGGATCAACAATGTCTTTCGACTGATATTAATTCCCATCTGTGCTGCAACCACAAACATCATTGACATTAACATAGCTTCATTTCATTACTTAAAGACATCAAAACATAATATTTAAAATTATATTAAAAATTCTTGTAATTCCTATCTATTTTCAATTTTTTCCATTATTATACAAAGGAAATCATATAAGGAGTTAAATGGCAATTAAAAAATATAATTATAGTAGCCTCATTCTATTGATTGAACTAATGATTTTTCCAAGAATATTGATTGACCTAATGATATGATAACATATACATTAATCAAATACTTTTATTCTACTTTATTTTTGTTATTAATAATAGTTCCTAAAGCTGCAATGGGAAAATATAATTACAGTGACACAATTCAAACAATTAAACTAATTAGCTTTCATATGGTAGTTTTCCACCTAACACAACCACACTATAATCAAATGCATTATGTCATGAAGGAAATATAATTCATGTTAGAGTTCCTTCTAACCGCATTGTCATCAAAGTTAATGCATGCTAGCTTTCATATAGTAAATTTCCTTCTAGCACTATGAATGGAAAATATAATTAGAAGGGCCCAATACATGCAATCAAATTGTTTATATGTAAATTTCCACATACAACCTAATCATATGTTGAAATAACAAAATTTTATAAATTCACATTTAACCATTCTTCAAACCAGTAATTTATAAGAGATATAATGATCAATTAAACCACATATGCAATAATTAATTGAATAGTCCAATTCAAACAAACTTACGATTCATCTAATGATCTCTACATTCAACTTCATACATTAAAAATCAATTGAAATTAGCAACCTTTATTAACTCAATATATTTATATAAAACTAATAATAAAATAAAAATATGTTAACTTCTAATAATGACAAAGCATAATAAAATATAAGAACTTAATTTGAAAAATGTTGCATGTATAGTAATAATTCATGAGGTCATACATATAATGAAGAACAATTCATCACCGAAAAGCCTTCAAAGTATCTCGGACATCTGTTTCTTTGTTGAACTTATTCAACATTCTCCATAGCTCATCGATCAACCATTTATCTCCTTGGTTATTTCCAACGAATGTAGTTGCAAGAATCACATTTTCCATGGGGTTTTCTGTAACTCTCTCATATGAACAATCCACTATAACAGTGTTAGTTACGTCATATTGAATATATGTATCCCACACTTTTTCAAAGATTTAGTGTGTATAACTTTTGTTGGATTCTCAGCGGACTTATTTCCTTTTTGTGGCTTGTAATCTAAAGCAGTCCACACAAACACAAGTTGATTTTGTGATATATCTGAAACCAATTTTTTTAGAACTCTTGACGTGTTTAGCTTCAAATTAGTCGACCAAATTCCAATCTCAAGAGATTCATTCTTGAAACACATTTCAAGAAAAAAATTTGCATGTGGATGAAACCATATTTGTTTTTTATCTATTGCGCAATCTGTAACCCTTCCCATTTTCTCAATATGTTCTCTTGTTGCATCATTATCAACGCTGTAATAAAAAATGTCTTTTAATTCAAATATAACTAATTTTTTTCCATTTATTTTTTCTGCAACACAATAACAGATAAAATAGTCAAGCCATTGTATTCATGCTACAAAAATCATTAAGAAGTAATTGTTGAAAAAATACACTCACCTTGAGTACTTTGTATATTGTTTTCAGATTGGCCATTACTTTGTCGCAATATCTGCATAGAACCTAGAGAATAAAACGTTAAACCTTTAATGGAATACCAATTTAAATATTCTTTTGATGTATTTTTTTAATATAACATGTTTATTACTTAATTGGTAATGAAAGAAAACATTTGCAATGCCACTTTTAAAAATAAATACATATATACATCTTTAATATTGTGATAATTGTTAGTTTTATTCTTTTTATTTGTCCCCATAATAAACATCTAAAATTTTATCATTCTTACAAGGACTAAAATTTTAAAAATAACAAAAAAACAAGACAATTAGAAATACCTAATATGATATTATGTTTATGATTATAGATTTGCACTTCATCATTCTCTTTGTTCTCCTTATTTGTCTATGTATTAAACATTAAAAAAATGGTGAAAATGAATAAAAATCATTAAACAAATGAGAATTACAAGTTGACAAGCTATACATATCTAATATTAGATTGTGTTCTTGATTTTAACATTGTTTCACTATCTTCCTATTATTATCTTTGTTCGTGTTTGCCTCTATAATATACAATTAATATCTTATGAAATGTTACAATGAATTAAACTCAGTAAATATGAAAACAAGCAAGAAAACATATTTATATACCTGATGCGATATTGTGTTCTTGATTACAACTTTGTTCCACATTCTCCTGATCAATGTCTTTGTTGTCATTGCTAGTCACTATAATAAACATGAAAAATATTATGAATTGTGACAATTAATAAAATTCATTAAATAACATGCTAATTTTTCTTCTCGTAAAAGCACATTATCATCAAATACATTACATTATAAATATAATTCAATTCATGTTAACCTTCATTCTACCATCAGCGGAATTTCATTTCTAACGACACCATTGCACATTGAATGAAAGCTAACATGTGATAGCTTTCCTACCAGCAGAATGGCATTGTCATCAAGTTCATACATTGGACAACAAAATAAATGTAACATAAGTTTTGTTTCTTTATGGCACAAGAACAACAGCATTTTTGACAACATTACACAGTTAGCTTTTCTTCTAGCACAAGCACAAGGCCATTTATAACCGCATTGCACAGTGAATGAAAGCTAACCTGAGTTAGCTTTCCTTCTAGCACAAGCACAAGGCCATTTATAACCGCATTGCACAGTGAATGAAAGCTAACCTGAGTTAGCTTTCCTTCTAGCACAAGCACAAGGGAATTTATAACAACATTGCATAGTGAATGAAAGCTAGAGTGTGTTAGCTTTCGTACTAGTACAACCACTTTGTTATCAGATACATACGTTGCACAATGAAGGAAATATAATGTATGCTAGTTTTACTTCAAGCAGAAGCACAATGGCATTTCTAACAACATTGGACAATGTAGGAAAGTTATCCCTCTAGCACAAGCACATTGTCATCAAATAAATTGTACCATAAAGAAAATATTGTGACAATGAATAAAATTCATTAAATAACTAAACAAACAATTAACCACGATAAATAATTGACATAGTATGTCCATATATTTTAGCTTTGTGACACATTATCCTAATTATTATATTCATTGTATTTGTGAACTATAATCAACAGAATACAAGAGAAAAAAGAGTTCAAAGTAAATACATGCTACCAAAATTTGATCTATTAATGGATTTTCCATTTCCATCATTTTGTGACCATGGTCTTGATCAATGCCTTTGTTCTTATAGTTCCCTATAATCGACAATCAAAATTGTTATGCAATATGGCAAATAAATTAATTTAAAAAATAACAAGATGAATAGCAAAAATAATTATGTACCCGGTAAAATAATTTCATTCCCTTCTATTTCCACATCCAAATTTGTTTCTTTGTTGTTCAAATTAACTTGATTATTTATTTGTTTCCCATTTTCATCATTTTTTGTTTTACAATCTCCATCATTAGTCATTGCAGTAAAAAAACTTGCGAATTAAGAATTAAAAACAAAATATAATCCAAATCAATATAATAAAAACATCTAAGTGTAGTACCAAAATTTTCCAAGGAGTTCATCAAGTTTGGGTTTAATAGTTGAAAAGATAATATTAAATAAAAACAAGAGAAACAATCAAACAAATTACGTACCTGGTATGATATATTCTTCTCTTTTGGATTCAATTTCCAAACCTTTTTCAATATTATCCACATTATCTTGATGGTTGTTTTGTAGACCGCTGTCGACATTTTTTGCTTTACAATCCCCATAATTAATCTATGTACTAAAGTAGGCAATTAAGACTTCTAAACAATGATAAAACCAAACAATTATAATGGAAACAACAAATTGTGGTACCTGAATTTTCTAGGATGTTGATGGATATTGATCCTGGCAGTTGAAAAGCTTTAAGAATTTTCAACATGGTTGTCCTTTGTGACTCTTTTTGTACAATGCATGCAATTCTTCTTTGATAGTTAAGAAAATCTTTGATTAAATTTGTCCCCGCATAAGGAGAAAAAATTACATTCACTTCCATCTTTTGTTTGTGTTTTTCCAATAAATCCACCCAGAATTCAACATCTCTCTCACTTTGATCAAATATGTTTTTAAAAGTGTGAGAGTGTTCTGGAGCCTCAACCTTTTTTAATTCTATGGTATAGAAATGTATAGTTAAAACTATATCATAACTAAACAAATTTTGTTTGTACCTATAAATGCCCTTAGTGATGTTATACTTGAACTTGGAGATCTTTATGGGAATTTCCAAAGCTTGGTGGACATCTTTAAATGACCAAAGGTCTTCTAACAGAACTATAGTAAATTTTGTCAACCAATTTTTGTCGATTAAAAATAGAAACAATTCAATATGATAAGCCATGTGGAATGATTCTTCTTTCAAAAAAAGTGCATCTAGAACAACAAGGTCGGTATATAGTACTGGCTCAACCAGAGAAGGGAAAGAGTGCAAAAGTGTTGAGAGAAGACTAGGGCCCCCAAACTGGCACCCAAATTCAAAGTTGTCATCTTGTTGAACATTTGTTGATCCACTTATTAATCTGTTGAGTACTTCACATGCTTGTTGAGAAAAGGACTCTATTTTTGTTTTCCACGATCCTTTTACATAAGTAGAACCTTCAACAGTTGTACAGAAATTGGCAAATATGATATCATTTATTTCATAATGCTCAAGAATGTTGGATGTGGTTAAAGCCTTATCATTCAATTTTTTATCGTGACTTTGACGGTATGGAACCATTGCATCCAAGATTGTTCTTTTTGTTTTCAATTTAGAACAATAATATTTTAACTTTATGGCATCAGTTGGATGGTTCGATGGAATAGAAAACCAAATGGTTCCATCCAATATATTATCTGCTACAGAGCCAATTTATTCAATGGTTAATCCCTGAAGGGGGCGAAAAGAAGTAGCTGTCAAAGTATTTAGATGATTTATCTTGTACTTTTGAGAACCAGGTTGGCTCGGAGAACAGTCCAATGTACCTAATTGGTAACAATTAAAAATAGTGTCCCATTTATCCCAAACAGGTTGATCAAGATATAAAAGATTTTTTTTTATCAGCAAAATTTGAAAGTGGACAATCAAAGAAGGAGCACAACATTCCATCGTGAACCTGTTAAAAATAACAAACATAAACTAATAAGAATTCAATGTATATATGAAAATATGAATAATATTTTGAAATTAAATAAGTCAATATATAATAATAAAAATCCATTATTAAAATAGTTTAGGTGCAAAAATAATTAAAATTACATACCTTGTCATCCGATGTCTTAGAATTTCCAATCCTCCTTTTCTTTAATTTGTCATTATCAATTAAGAACTGTCATGCAGAGTGCACACAATCAATGAAAGGATTTTTGAAGAAGACATTATTTGCAGAATTTAATTGACAACAAATGCAAATCACAACACTGGGATCAACTGATGGATCCAAGAATCGAGCAGAACGTTCTTTATACTTTTTTTTTGCCTCCGCAGATACACTATACTTGGGATTTGTTATAATTTCTTTGGCAGCTTGAATGGTATGTTGGCCATCAAATATCCAAAAGTTGACATTTATAGCATTTATATCTATCTCATTTACAATTTTCACATGGTTTACTAGTGGATCAAGCTCATTTTTATCAAATGGAATTAAGAGAGCATCGGGCAATGATGTTTGAAATTTTTCTAAAAAAGATTTCACCAACACCTGAACATTTGCATCATCTTGTGATCTCAATTTAAACACTTTTGGTGCTTCTATGCATCTTTGAACATCCACCTTTATGTTGAAGGAGCTTGAACATAAATAACATTCCTTGAAGGATTCATGAATTTCATCACAATTATCTGCAAGTTTCACTGTCTCAGTTTCCATTTTCTCAGTTTTTTAAAATTCTGTAGTAGGTGTGAAACCACTTGATGCAAAGTTTTCTTCCAAATATTTTAAATATATTCTCTTTAAAGCATGAATATGAGCATCAAGTCTATCTTCTGGTATTTTATGAGGTAATTTACCTCTTTGATGCAAATAAAGAAGCACAGATGATGTTTTCATCTTTTTGACATTGCGATATTTTAAAACTTTTGTGATACGTTCTAAAAGATCTATGCAACTCTTTAAACCCAATTTATTGAAGCTTTCAAAACTATTCAACTTAAACATTGACTCTTTCATTGTGTTTGGCGAATCTTTACTTGAAGCTTCAATTAAATCTAGTCTAAATTTTGTGTACTCCATTGGACAAGAGACTAATTTTACTTCTTGTCCGTTGATAGCCTCCACTTGAAAGACAATGTCAATCTCACCATGAGCATAACAATTAACAACTATCCCTAATATAATTGGATCTTTTTCATCTATGGATCCGAACAGACACATATCAGGGAACATATTTGGAGGACATTCTATCTGAACATACCAATCTCCCACAAACTCATATTCATTGGATGTATTATACTTTCTAATCATTTGAAAAGTAGAAGTAGAAATTGGTGCATTCATAATATTTTGACTTGAATGAAGTCTTTCTCGTTGCATGATTGATGGATGTGGCATTTCACTTGCTTTTGAACTGAGCAATTCTAAAAAAGAGAATAAGAAATTATTAGCATAAATCAAAATGAAATTATAATTATAAATATCGTCATTTAATATTCTATTAAAATTTGAAAATATCATATATTCTAACAATACTAAATTAAAATAAATAAGATATACAACTACCATACCAACTTGAGTAGGCTTTGATTGTGTACCACTTGCTTTTCGTTTTTTCTTAGATGCTTTAATTGTAGTTTCATTTGCATCATATTCAATAGTATCTGGAAACAATAGTAGAAAAAATTGTTTGCAATGGTTAAAGAAAACATGAAATATCAAACATTAATAATCTACCATATAATACATCATTTTAATTCACATGCAGAAGAACAAAGAATTTTTCATTCACATGCAGAAGAACAAGGAAGTTTATGTGCTATGGAAGTTTACTACCCACATAATGATATATCAAAGTTCATCTAGTGTGAAATTGCATACTAGAATATAGTATAATTATTTGTAAATAAATAAATTTGAAAATTCCATACCAACTGTTGGAGACTTTTGTAGTGTCATATTTGTATTATTTCTTTTCCTTGATGATTTCTTTGAAATTTCATTTGCATCGTGGTTGTTAGCATCTGAAAACATTTGTAGAAAATATTACGGTAGTTTCGAAAACAATTATAAGAATCAATTAAAGAGTAATATGAAAACATATTTTATAACATCTCAATTCATACATATGAAGAAGATAAAGAACTCTAACCTTTTGAAGTCGCTTCTTTTGCAATTTTACTCGCATCAAACTCCATTGTTTCTGGAAAAAAAAATGAAAAAAACTATTACCACAATTTCAAATTATTGAAAAAAACATGAATTCAAAAATATTATAAATGCACGCATCATTCTATTTATAAGTATATGTACAAAAACAGTTGTGGAGGTCATTATAATAGCTAATCATGATGATCATTAAATGGCTCATGATAATAGCTAATCATAGTGTTAGCTTACATAAGCTAATTTTTCATCCAACATAACCACATTATGATCAAATACATTGCACCATTATGGAAATTTATTTCAAGTTAGTTTACCTTATAAGAAAATTGCATGGCGAATGAAAGTTAATATGTGTTAGCTTTCTTATGGTAGTTTTCCATCTAGCACAATCACATTGTCATCAAATAAGAGATTCTATCTAAACATACATGTCAATTTGTTAGAGCGAAAGATAACTCCATGATATTTTCTTTCACTCATCGTGCCAAGTTGTTAGAGCAAAAGCTAACTCCATGACCATGACAAAAATTAAGTTGGAGTTAGCTTTCGCTCTAACAACTTGGCATGATGAGTGAAAGAAAATGTGTGTTATTTTTCATAAGGTAGTTTCTATTTAACACAACCACAATGTCATCAATCACATTGCATCATGATGGATATCTAGATGGAGTTAGTTTTCATTCTTCAAACAATACACAATGTGTGTTAGGTTTCATAGGGTAGTTTTCCATCTAGCGCAACCACATTGTCATCAATCACATTGCACCCTGATGGAAATCTAGCTGGAGTTAGATTTCGTTCTTAAACCATTGCACGATAAGTGAAAGTTAATGTGTGTTATATTTCATAAGGTAGTTTTCCATATAACACAACCACATTGTCATCAGTCGCATTGCACCATGATGAAAATCTAGCTGGAGTTAGCTTTCATTCTTAAACCATTGCACGATAAGTGAAAGTTAATGTGTGTTATATTTCATAAGGTAGTTTTCCATATAACACAACCACATTGTCATCAGTCGCATTGCACCATGATGAAAATCTAGCTAGAGTTAGGTTTCATTCCTAAAAAATTGCATGGTGAGTGAAAGCTAATGTGTGTTAGTTTTCATAAAGTATTTTTCCATCTAAAACATGCACATTTTCATCAAATACATTACACCATGATGCAAATCTAGCTAGAGTTAGTTTTCCTTCTAACAACATGGCACGATGAGTAAAAGCCATGTGTGTTAAATCATTACACCATGATGAAAATCTAGCTGGAGTTAGTTTTCCTTCTAACTACATGGCACGATAAGTGAAAGATAATGTGTGTTACCTTCGTAAGGTAGTTTTCTATCTAAAAAGATGGCACAATGAGTAAAAGCTTATGTGTGTTGGCTCATTTCACCATTATGAAAATCTAGCCGGGGTTAGCTTTCCTTTTAACTACATGGCAGAATGAGTAAAAGATTATGTGTGTTAGCTCATTGCACCATGATGGAAATCTAGCTGGAGTTAGTTTCCTACTAACATGGCATGATGAGTGAAAGCTAATGTGAGTTAATTTTTGTAAGATAGTTTTCCATCTAAAAAAACCACATCGTCATCAATCACATTGCACCGTGATGGAAATCTAGCTGGAGTTAGCTTTAATATTTAAATCATTGCACTGCGAGTGAAATCTAATGTGTGTAAACCTTCATCGGGTATTTTTCCATCTAGCACGACCACATTGTCATCAATCACAATGTACCGTGATGGAAATCTAGCTAGAGTTAACTTTTCTTCTAACTACATGGGACAATGAGTGAAATCTAATGTGTGTTAGCTTTCATAAGGTAGTTTTCCATCTAACACAACCACATCGTCATCGATCACATTGCACCATGATGGAAATCTAGCTAGAGTTAGATTTCGTCATTAAATCATTGCATGGTAAGTGACATCTAATGTGTGTTAGTATTCATAATGTAGTTTTACATCATGGCACAACCATATTGTCATCAATCACAATGCACCATGATGAAAATCCAGCTTGAGTTAGCTTTCGTTCTTAAAACATTGCAAAATAAGTAAAACTAATGTATGCTAGCTTTCATAAGGTAGTTTTCCATCTAACACGGCCACATTGTTATCAAATACATTACACCGTAATGGAAATCTAGCTTGAGTTAGCTTTCATTCTAACAACATGGCACTATAAGGGAAAGCTTATGTGTGTTAGCTCATTACACCATGATGGAAATCTAGCTAGAGTTAGCTTTTATTTTAACAACATGGCACGATTAGTGAAAACTAATGTGTGTCAACTTTCATAAGGGAGTTTTCTATGTAATAAAACCACATTGTCATCAAGGACATTGTGTCATTTTGGAAATCTAGCTGGAGTTAGATTTCCAAAAAAACCACATCGTCATCAATCACATTGCATCGTGATTGAAATATAGCTGGAGTTAGCTTTAATATTTAAATCATTTCACAGTGAGTGAACTCTAATGTGTGTAAGCCTTCATTGGGTATTTTTCATCTAACACGACCACATTGTCATCAATCACAATGTACCATGATGGAAATCTAGCTGGAGTTAACTTTGCTTCTAACAACATGGCACAATGAGTGAACGCTAATGTGTGTTAGCTTTCATAATGTAGATTTCCATCTAACACAACCACATCGTCATCGATCACATTGCACCGTGATGGAAATCTAGCTAGAGTTAGATTTCATCCTTAAATCATTGCACAGTAAGTGATATCTAATGTGTGTTAGTATTCATAATGTAGTTTTACATCTAGCACAACCACTTTGTCATCAATCACAATGCTCCATGATGAAAATCTAGCTTGAGTTAGCTTTCGTTCTTAAAACATTGCACAATGAGTAAAACTAATGTATGCTAGCTTTCATAAGGTAGTTTTCCATCTAACATGGCCACATTGTTATAAAATACATTACACCGTGATGGAAATCTAGCTTGAGTTAACTTTCCTTCTAACAACATGGCACTATAAGGGAAAGCTTATGTGTGTTAGCTCATTAAACCATGATGAAAATCTAGCTGGAGTTGGCTTTTATTTTAATAACATGGCACGATTAGTGAAAACTAATGTGTGTCAACTTTCATAAGGGAGTTTTTTATGTAATAAAGCCACATTGTCATCAAGGACATTGCGTCGTTTTGGAAAAAGAAAACCACATCCTCATGAATCACATTGCATCGTGATGGAAATCTAGCTGGAGTTAGCTTTAATATTTAAATCATTGCACGGTGAGTGAAGTCTAATGTGTGTAAGCCTTCATCGGGTATTTTTCGATCTAGCACGACCACATTGTCATCAATCACAATGTACCATGATGGAAATCTAGCTGGAGTTAACTTTTCTTCTAACTACATGGGACAATGAGTGAAATCTAATGTGCGTTAGCTTTCATATGGTAGTTTTCCATCTAACACAACCACATCGTCATCGATCACATTGCACCGTGATGGAAATCTAGCTAGAGTTAGATTTCATCCTTAAATCATTGCACGGTAAGTGACATCTAATGTATGTTAGTATTCATAATGTAATTTTACATCTGGCACAACCATATTGTTATCAATCACAATGCACCATGATGAAAATCTAGCTTGAGTTAGCTTTCGTTCTTAAAACATTGCACAATGAGTAAAACTAATGTATGCTAGCTTTCATAAGGTAGTTTTCCATCTAACACGGCCACATTGTTATCAAATACATTACACCATGTTGGAAATATAGCTTGAGTTAGCTTTCCTTCTAACAACATGGCACTATAAGGGAAAGCTTATGTGTGTTAGCTCATTACACCATGATGAAAATCTAGCTGGAGTTAGCTTTTATTTTAACAACATGGCACGATTAGTGAAACCTAATGTGTGTTCACTTTCATAAGGGAGTTTTCTATGTAATAAAACCACATTGTCATCAAGGACATTACGTCGTTTTGGAAATCTAGCTAGAGTTAGATTTCATCATTAAATAGTTGCATGGTGAGGGAAATCTAATGTGTAAGCTTTCATAGTGTATTTTTTCATCTAGCACAACCACATTGTCATCAATCACAATGCACCATGATGGAAATCTAGCTGGAGTTAACTTTTGTTCTTAAAACATTGCACGCTGAGTAAACCTAATGTTTGTTAGCTTTTATAAGGTAGTTTCCATCTAACACAACCACATTGTCATCAAATACAATACACCATGATGGAAATCTAGCTAGAGTTAGCTTTCCTTCTAACAACATGGCACTATAAGGGAAAGTTTATGTGTGTTAGCTCATTACACCATGATAGAAATCTAGCTGGAGTTAGCTTTCATTTTAACAATAGGGCACAATGAGTAAAAACTATGTGTGTTAGCTATCATAAGGTAGTTTTTCATGTAACACAACCACATTTTCAGCAATCACATTTCACCATGTTAGAAATCTAACTAGAGTTAGATTTCATCCTTAAATCATTGCACGGTGAGTGAAATATAATGTGTGTAAGATTTCATAGTGTATTTTGTCATCTAGCACAACCACATTATCATCAACCACAATGCACCATGATGGAAATCTAGCTAGAGTTAGCTTTCGTTCTTAAAACATTGCACGGTGAGTAAAGCTAATGTCTATTAGCCTTCATAATGTAGTTTTTCATCTAACAAAACCACATTGTCATCAAATACATTACACCATGATGAAAATCTAGTTGGAGTTAGCTTTCCTTCTAACAACATGGCACTATAAATGAAAGCTTATGTGTGTTAGCTCATTACACTATGATGAAAATCTAGTTGCAGTTAGCTTTATTTTAACAACATGGCACGATAAGTGAAAGCTAATGTGTATTAGCTTTCATAAGGTAGTTTTCCATCTAACAAAACCACATTGTCACATTGCACCATGATGGAAATGTAGCTGGAGTTAGCTTTCAGCATTAAATATTTACACGGTGAGTGAAATCTAATGTGTGTTAAGTTTCATAATGTAGTTTTCTATATTACACAACCACACTGTCATTAATCAAAATGCACCATTTTGGAAATCTAGCTAGAGTTAGCTTTCATTCTTAAAACGTTGCATGGTGAGTAATAACTAATGTGTGTTAGATTTTGTAAGGTAGTTTTCTATCTAACACAGCCACAATGTCATGAAATACATTACACCATGATGCAAATCTAGCTAGAGTTAGCTTTCCTTCTAACAACATGGCATAATGAGTGAAAGATAATGTGTGTTAGCTTTCATAACGTAGTTTTCCATATAACACAACACATCATCACTGATCACATTGCACTGTGATGAAAATAAAGCTGGAGTTAGCTTTCGTCCTTAAATCATTACACGATGAGTGGAATATAATGTGTGTTAGATTTTATAATGTATATTTTCATCTAGCACAACCACATTGTCATCAATCACAATGCACAATGATGAAAATCTATCTAAAGTTAGATTTTGTTCTTAAAACATTGCAGGGTCATTAAAGCTAATGTATGTTAGCTTTCATAAGGTAGTTTTCCATCTAACATGGCCACATTGTTATCAAATACATTACACCATGATAAAAATATAACTGGAGTTATATTTCATTCCTTTCTAGGAGAGTACATTGTGTCATCTACTATTACAGCCCAGTTGGATATGATTTCCTTCCTCATTGTGGTGGTAAGAGGAAATTCAATGATGTAAAGGATTACTCTTTGTTCATTATATTGACTTATAAAGCTAATCCTTTTGAAACAACAACAAAAAAGTATTTGCTAGTTTCATCCAACCTCCCCTCCAAGCATATAGGACATTTCCAAATTGAAATATTCATCTCTATGAGAAGAACTAGAAAACCTACTGGTTATCTTTATAATTTTATTTCCTAAAGTCACATATACTGAACAAAAGGAGACCCAAGCTCCAAAACTTCTCATAAACTTCCATATTGTGCACCTTTATTAAGTTAAATTCCATATATATATGGAGAAAACGCTTTGTTGGATTCCACTTGTGTAATGATTCAAGGATTCAACTTGACTGAAGGATCCAAATGCTACTACAACAATTGCTTCACAATCTACCATGCAAACCTATCCAAACTTGCCATGAGTTCCCCACGCAGGTTGAACAATACTCCAAATAAGGCATGAATGGTCACATAAGTAAATCACCCCCTATAGGGCTTTCGTTTCATACACATGAATCCCTAACACACATCAAACCTGGATTTTTTAAGGATTTTATGACTATTGTTTATACTTTTGTCACCTTTTCTAATGGAAAAGGCTATATCAAATTTTTATATTGTTATTCTAGGGCGCACAATGCACTCAAAACCCCTCCAAATAGTTTGTAAATGAGAATTGAGTTCTCTTACCATCCCTGCTCATGCCCAAAATTGGAGCTTTAACCATCAAAATTGGACTAGAACTTACAAAAGCTAGTTTAATGTTGTTATTCATCACCTTTTAAGACTGAAACATGCCCAAAAATGTATTTCAACCCTTAGATTCAGCCCATATTCAAAGGTTATGTCTTGTTACTACTAATTTATAGTCGAAAATTATCCCCACAAGACAATTGTGAAATCTTTCCTAAAGGCTTCCTGGCCAACTCAGCAGTAACCCCCAAGTAAGTATCTTGAACTTTGTCCAATACATATGCCACCTTCTTAGCACTGCAGGTTATGGTTTCTTGCATAGCTAAACTCAAACTCAGACTATATATATGTGTAACTTTTCATTTCAATGGGTTATCCTGAGCGCTCATTACCCACGTAAAAACTTATATAAAACCCAAAGAATCCATGTTTTTTTTGTGGGGGAGGACGTACATATTTCGAAACCTTCTCGTTTTAGGGTTACAGGCCAGGAGGGAGAGGTTGCAGAACAAAAAGAAAGTTTCCCTCTAATGGGTAGGAATGCCCTTGGACCCTTTCCCCCACTTCCATAGCTGACTAGTAAGGCTCTGGATCCATAGCTCCTCACTTGGCTACTTGGATTGGCTTATATCCTTGGTTACTTAGCTTGGTTACCACCCTATACTCCCTAACAAAAACAACCCATTTAACCCATTTGTAGCTTATTCTGAAATATCAAATTTTCAACATCTTGGCACTTCAAGATATCAAAGTTTTGTGTTTTCTTCTTTGAGAAAGCACCATTTTACTTCATTGCCTCCTATTCACCCTCCTTAAGTGTCTTTCTCTCTTTCATGAAAATGAATAGATAAAGCATAATGAATCTGCTAACTGCCAACTTTTTTTCACCATCCACCAGTTGAAACAAACCCTAATCTTTGGCACTTATAAATCATCTTCTTGCACTTCTTGTTAGCAATTAAAATTTGATTATTACTGAAGGAAAACATTGAATTGTGGGCTATGCTTCATTATCCAACTAACAAAAAATAAATTTTTCTGTGAACCAGGGACATCGTCATAAATAAAAACCTCTTACCTCTCATCTAAACTTTCTCACTTCTCAACTCTACATTTTCTCCACCACTCAAATATAGAATTAGAGTTGGATTTGTCCTCAACAAAATCAATATACCAATCTTTCTGATTAGTAAAATGTTGCGAGAAACTTGAATTGAGGATAACACTCCTACTCTCCAGCACCTGGCCTAGGCTGAATTGACAGCTAATCAACCAGCTGTTGGAACAACCTTTTATTTATTACACAACTGTTGATGAAGTCCAGTTGTTTGAGAAACTCACATCTTATCCTTTTATTTAAAAGTACATGCTTATTTTGTGATAAAAGTTTGGTGACAGTTGGCATGCTTCTTTAGTGATTGCGGGTGTGCCAATGGGATGCTGGTTAGCGTCTCTTGATACAATTTCTCATGTCAATAGCTCTCCTGGATTTACCCAACCAGGTGTTCCTACTTGTCATTTTTCAAGATTTCCAACCAAGAAATTTAAAGTATTCTTGTATGATATCTGTTTTCTCCCCAAGATATTTTACTCTTTAGGTCCATCTTTTGGAAGCATTTGTATTAGATCACTATGGATCAGAATTCTAGTAGATAGTAGAAGTTTATACCCACACTCCTCAGAGATCAGAATTCTAATTGTTGCCTCTTATCTGGAAACCTCTATTTTCCCATAACACATTGTTCAGGGAGTCATCCAATGCCTTAAAGGAATAGAAATTTTTAAAATTTAATTAGCAATCTCTTTTGGGAGCTTTTTTCTCATAGTCCTCTTATTTGTAGCATTTAATATCAAATATCAATTGTTTTTCAGGTACCTTATTAGTGAGGGGGACTTCTTAAACAATTCATAATCCTTGTTGATGGGCCAGTGTTTGAACCTACGATAATATCATGAATTCAAAGTACATGAGCTCAAGTGTCCTTACCTGTACATTACCCATCTGTTGGAATACCTTTCCAGTGTTGCAGCAACTGCTAGCTTCCTGAGACTCATGAAGAGTTGAAATTTGGTCCAAAGGGCACAAAGCTGGATTCCCACATAGATACTGCGACTGTTAAACTAACTTCTGACACTAATACTTTTTCAGGAATATATTCAACTTATAAACCTCCACAAACCGGTGTGTCTGTGGCTTTCAACAGTCCTCACAAACTAAATTCCAACTCAGCAATACCAACAGGATCATATGGCCACTCAATTAATTTACATCAGCAGCCAAACACGTCAGTTTTAGTGGCAGTTGTATCATCATCAAATGCTACTTCTGTGAGGTATGATCTTGTGCATACATCTTTAGGTCAAAATTTGCCAACTATGGCACAGTCTTGTGGAAAATTGGATCTATCAAACCTTTCACTCGGGCTGAAGAAACTAGCCTCATTTCATTGGAGGCTCTGCAAATGAAATAGTAATGGTAGCAAGTCATTATTTTTAAGACCGATTTTGATTGTATGGTCACTATCTTGCTTGTTCGAGGTGTGCCTGCCAGTGCCTTAGAAGTGGTATTCTCCTTATCTTTCATTTTCTATCCTGACACGTGACCAAAACATGTCATGTGTTTTAAAACACATTAAAACTCATGTTCGACATTTGTCAGGTCATGTCACATGCCTGACCCGTTGGACACGAACACAGAGGCCTATATGGCTGTGTCATGTTTCATAGATTTTTATGCATTTCGAATAAAATTGTATCTTGCTAGAGCCAACCAATCATCTTAGCTTTCTACCTCTAGAATTAAATGAAACACAATTGAACCCCTTGAAAGGAACCTAACTGACTCATATAAATTACTTAACAATAATGTCTTAAATTCAAATAATCTTTTTCAGTACCTTGTAGCCTGAGTTGGAAAGAAAGAGACATGAAAAATAAAAGACGTGACCTGCAACTAGGATTTATGTATGTTGTGGTTTCTAGAATATCCATAATAGGGTGTTGTATTCATTTAGACATTTGTTTTGGCTTTCAACAGTCCTCACAAACTAAATTTCAACTCAGCAATACCAGCAGGATCATATGGCCACTCAATTAATTTACATCAACAACCAAACACGTCAGTTTTAGTGGCAGTTTTATCATCATCAAATGCTACTTCTGTGAGGTCTGATCTTGTGCATACATCTTCAGGTCAAAATTTTCCAACTATGGCACAGTTTGGTGGAACATTGGATCTATCAAACCTTTCACTCGGGCTGAAGAAACTAGCCTCATTTCATTGGAGGCTCTGCAAATGAAATAGTAATGGTAGCGGGTCATTATTTTTAAGACCGATTTTGATTGTATGGTCATTATCTTGCTTGTTGGAGGTGTGCCTGCCAGTGCCTTAGAAGTGGTATTCTCCTTATCTTTCATTTTCTATCCTGACACGTGCCCAAAACATGTCATGCATTTTAGGACACATTAAAACTCATGTCCGACATTTGTCAGGTCATGTCACATGCCCAACCTGTTGGACACGAACATGGGGGCCTATATGGCTGTGTCATGTTTCATAGCTTTTTATGCATTTCGAATAAAATTGTATCTTACTGGAGCTGACCAATCATCTTAGCTTTCTACCTCTAGAATTAAATGAAACACAATTGAACCCCTTGAGAGGAACCTAACTGACTCATATAAATTACTTAACAATAATGTCCTAAATTCAAATAATCTTTTTCAGTACCTTGTAGCTTGAGTTGGAAAGAAAGAAACATGAAAAATAAAAGACGTGACCTGCAACTAGGATTTATGTATGTTGTGGTTTCCAGAATATCCATAATAGGGTGTTGTATTCATTTGGACATTTGTTTTGGCTCTCGTAGAATATTTGTTTTGGCTTTCAACAGTCCTCACAAACTAAATTCTCAGCAATACCAGCAGGATCATATGGCCACTCAATTAATTTACATCAATAGCCAAACACGTCAGTTTTAGTGGCAGGTGTATCATCATCAAATGCTACTTCTGTGAGGTCTGATCTTGTGCATACATCTTCAGGTCAAAATTTTCCAACTATGGCACAGTATGGTGGAACATTGGATCTATCAAACCTTTCACTCGAGCTGAAGAAAATAGCCTCATTTCATTGGAGACTCCGCAAATGAAATCTTCTTGTTCAACATCATCTGCTACTGAGAGAATTTATGGTTCAACTCCTTTAGCTGTTTTAGTCGCTGCCAGCAGAGACATATTTGGTTCACAATTCACTACTGTGACTGAACTGTCAGCTACAAAGAAGTCTAATGCTATAGTTAATAATTTAAATGACAACTCTTGAGTCAATTCTATACAGGTTGAACAAAAGCTTTATTCTGGAAATAGAAAATCTTGAAACTACATTATTTCATAGGAGAATGTTAGGGCACGCTACAGAATTACAAAGTTCTATGGTTATAAACTATATGGTTGAGATAGGTAGACAACTTTGTATGTCCCAAATATTCAATAGAACCCCCACAAAATATTTAACAGAATCTCCACCATCAATATGAGCCTTTTATATATGTTTTCTGATGACAATCCATATGAGACTACATTTAAGAAATAGTTTAAAAACATAATACAATTTATAACTTGTTTCTTTGATGATGAATGGTATTACACACTATCATTAAGGACAAAAAGGTTATTGTTTAACGGATAGAAACAAGGTAGTTGAGAGAGAAAGGTATTTATGTCAGAAACAATTCCAAGATGCACAGATTCTAGGTGTATCAGACTTAGTAATGAGTATTTTTAGGAAGACATGTGAAAAGGATATTGTAGAGTACTGCTAGGAAATTTTTTTTTCTTCATGGAGGGAGGGGGAAGGGAAAGTAAAAATAATATTCACACTGCAATCAATCAACCATTATGTTATCGGTAAGTAGGAATCACCACTTCGTTGTGGCTTCCCCCATTAACATAAGTATCATGGTATATTGGAGCTTATATGTTGTTGGAGGCCACATATCTCAACCAATACTTACTAGAGGACCTCTATCCAAATTAATGAGTTATTGTAAATTAGTTATGCATACAAGTAATGAGTTATTGGATATATATTATAGATCTAGAAATCTATGCCATGTCATAACCTCTACTCCAAATCATACTTATATACCGTCTTCCTTCATGCGGTTGAATACCAGAGTTCTAAAGGAAAGAATTTGAGTTTTTTAAATGGATTTTTTTATGCCACATATTATGTGAAGAGATTCCATTACCTACCACCAACCAGAAACCAATATTACTAGTCTGGAAACATACTCCTTGATGTTCAATCAAGACCTTCCTGGACATTGATTACAATACATTGCCTTTCTACATTTGTGTGCCATCAAAGCATCACAATGTGGGAAAATGCTTGTGTATTTTCACACTAGGACTGTAATAGTTATATCCGAGGATTTTTATACACCTACAACAAGAAATTGAACTAGTAGAGCCTATATTTGTTCTGTCAACGATATGTCTTGATATCATTATAATTGCAGGGAAAGGATATAGAAGTGTTTCTATTGGTTATTGATCCTTTCCTATTGCTTAGTGTTCTAGGTACAAGGTAACATAAGCCATCATGCTTCATTCATGTGGAATTGAAATACACTTTTATTTTCATTCATAGTTTGTATCCTTTGACTGAAGAAAGTTATTGTAGAACCCTGGACGTATCTTGGTACTGCAATTATCATTTATTTTCCCTCAACACATTGTTATCTTGCTTCTCATTGGAATCTAATAGTGCATATACTAAAACTTCACAACTTCTTGTTACTAAATTATCTAGAGATTTGATGCTTTTATCCTTCAATCTAGCCAAAAATTCCAGATGGTAGGATAAAAGAATATTTTATGATAATTGTTGTTCTATAATAAAAAATATAAATATTTTATACATCACAACTCATGAAACATTTGTCAACAACAAGCCACAACTTGTTTGTGATGCCAAATGTTAAGGAAACACTCTTGTTTCAGATGATTACATACCATAGTCTGATGTAGAACTAAGAAACACCCCTCGGGTAAACTTCACTCACTATATTCTTTTTTTTTGGTCGTTCATTTAGTACAAACTGATGTTGATAAGGACTTGTCACTTACAAACCTATTCTTGACTAAAATGTGCACCCAAGCTAGTAAAATTACTTTGATTTTACCACTAGACACTTTGTAGAGCTGTAACATTGTTTCCCGAAACCCTAAGTTTCCATTTATGGCTTCTCTACAAGGTACATGCCTCCCCAGATTCCAGCTTGCATCTTTATATTGACACCTTTTTTTGTACTCAAGCTGGAAAACTATGCTCAAAATGCTCATGTATTTTGGGGGTAATACATTTGATTGTACTAAGGTTAAATCTCCACCATGCCTTCCAATATATTCAAATCATGCAATTAAGAGAATTGGGAGTTTAGATTTCCTTTACAATAATATGAATCTTAGATGATGATAACTTGATGAAATTTATATTTTTGGTATGAAGCAACTTTGAGAATGAGGTAATTATTGCCAAGACCCACAAAAATGACCTCTTGTAGATGAAATGTAATTTTACCATTTTCTTCCTCTACCTCCAAGAAGAACATATATTTCCTTTTACCCTCTTAAACAATTACCATTATTGAATTATCACAGACCTGGAGAGTTGGCTCTGAAATTGATGAGTGGAGCAACTTGTCAAATCTGGTCCTACAAAACAAGCTTGGAAATATTTCAAACTAATGTTTCATTAGCTGAATCATGTGGAAGAATCACTGGCACTATTTGTATCGATCATGGCCATAGTTTGCAGGGAATTCTCCCTTTAAATTTTGATTCCTTTTTGGCATGTTTACTATTCATACCCACAAAAAAAAAAAATATTGTGCAATTAGGTCAAGTACTTTTAGCATAGGTACAACCTTGCATCTACAATGGATCTATTGGGATATTGATCGTGCAACCACAATTCCTGAGAATTCCCTAAATCTTTTGACACAAAAATAGTCTGCATTATAGAGGTGTGAAAAGAGAAGCTGAATATGTCTTTTCCAGAGTTCATAACAGAGGTATGTTGCAAACTTGAAGAAGTTTAAAGACGACAGTCAAAGGCTTATAGATTGTCTTTGTTTTTATGGTGTTTCCTATTATTCTCTTAGCTACGTGACATGTAAGAGAAGCTATTGTCATAGCTATGGGATCCATGTCAAATTTAGTAATGAATGGAATCACCACCTCTGGCCCATTTGTAGGGGTAGAAGAGTTTTCATGTGAAGAAACATCTAAATGAGTTCTAGATTCCACATCAAACTAAACAGGATTTTAAGTCATCGACTTGGTACCAACAACATGAAAATAAGAGTCTTTGTGTGAAGAACATTCTCCATTTTATGTAAACGAATTTATTTCAAAGAAATCAAAACTGCTAAAGTATGTCTTCAAACACCTACCAATACATATTACTGTAATGAAGATGCCTAGAAACAAGGCACAACTTGCTTTAGATGTGTCCTTTCGAACCAAATTGGGTGTTTCCTATTTGTCTCTTAGCTATGTGACATGTAAGAGAAGTTATTGTCATAGCTATGGGATCCATGTCAAATTTAGTAATGACTAGAATAACCACCTTTGGCCCGTTTGCTATGCATTTTGCTTAATATATGTATTGCACTTGATGCCAGTTCCAAATATTCACCCTTACATTGTATACACATGAGCAAACTTTGCATATTTTCTCTCATGTAGTTTTTAGTAAATTAACTCAAAGAATTCAAATTGATCTAATTCAAGCCCTTGTATGAGTTTGAGTTGACCCTCTCCATATTTTGAAGTTGTATCTGATTTTTAAAATATTGATGTAATTTTCATAGTTAGTGGTAATGTGTGATTCTTTCTTCCAATAACACCATTTTGTTATGTTGTATATGGAATCGTATCCTACATCTGAATGCCCTATGTACTGTAGTAAGTTGTAAATTTTTTGTTAACGTATTTTCCTCCATTCTTTGTTCTTAACTTCTAAAGTAGATTTACAGATTGTTTTTCAACAAGGGCATTGCAGGACAAAAACATATCAAACAATTCACTCTTATGTTTTTAGAAATAAATTCAAGCACGCTTGGAGAAATCATCGATGGAGGTTAAGATGTACTTGAACCTAGAGAAAGAAGCATAAGGAAGCGAACCAAACCACACATGACAGAAATCACTACGAACAAGCTTCAAGGGGGTTGACGCATGCCAAGGGCATGTTTGACAAAGCTATCTTGTTGATGTTTTATGAGAACCAAGTTGGAACAAATGCCATCTATTTATGAAACAAGAGAAAGACTAGGCAAATGCCAGCTAATGCTTTGTCTCCTCCTGGGTTCTATTTGAGCCTGCTCTGAACTGTCCCAAAGAAATACAGAGAGCATATGTCCTATGGTGATTGTGGGCAAGGAGGCTAGAGAATGAGCTCGTCTATCAACTCCATGAAATGCTTAATGCAGAGAACCATCTTAGGATGTAATCTGTTTGACATGTTCATCTAAGTTATTTATATGAATTATTGATAGATGTCATCTCCAATGATCTTGTTCAACTCTTTCCTAGTACGTGAGAGGCGACTTGATGCATGAAGTGAGTCTTTGAACGGATGAATTTGGTCCATCAAAATACCCAGAGCAAGAGCAAGTATGGCCAGGGGGCTTGATAAAGCAATGGACTCCAGTGAATAGTAGGCCAGATGGATACCGGACTCACCCCATTGCTGAGACAGAGAAATTCCTAACCCAAAGAAGAAATAAACAAGGTGGAACACAATCTCAAGTTGGATAATCTGGGGGCCCTTAGCAAGGATGATTTGTCGAAGGATTGTTTGTTTCCATAAGATGGCTTCAAAAGTAAAACCTATCTGTCTAGATGGAAAGAGCTCAAAAAAATAGATAGTTTAGAAAAACCAACATTGAAAACATATTCTAGATGTTAAAGTATTGCCAGGGGGCTTGATAAAGCAATGGACTCCAGTGAATAGTAGGCCATATGGATACCAGACTCACCCCTTTGCTGAGACGGAGAAATTCCTAACCCAATGAAGAAATAAACGGGGTGGAACACAATCTCAAGTTGGATAATCTGGGCCCTTGGCAAGCATGATGTGGGGACAGATTGGTTGTTTGCATAAGATGGCTTCAAAAGTAAAACATAAATGTCTAGATGGAAAGAGCTGAAAAAAATAGATAGTTTAGAAAAACCAACATTGAAAACAGATTCTAGATGTCAAAGCTATGCTCTAAAGGCATAAAATGTAACCAAGGAGCCATGTGGCATTTGAGGTTGATCCGCATGGTGATAGGGAAAGAACTAAACTAAAAGTAGACACTTCAGAAAACAACATTGAAAACAATCTCCGAATGTCAAAGTTATGCCCTTTTGAAGAAGCCCATAAAAGGTAACCAAGGTCAAGGTTATGCCCAGATTGAACTGATAAACGTGGGGCCATTGGACACAGGCAGAACTTGCTGCTATTGGCATATTGTTTCAATATTGGGTTCTGGAGAAGTGGGTAGCACCCTTACCTTCAAGTTCATCTCCTGTGTCTTTCTTGTGCCTTTCTTGGCAATCCTATTGTATACTACTTCGTCAATTGCTGCAAGTGGGGCGGTCTTCTGCCCCCTTGAACTACCTTTGCTCAAGGCTTGAACTAAGTCTCAGTTTCCTGTTGAGAACAAATCTCTTCATTCATGTTCCCAAACTCCAAGATTTTTACGTACAACATATCTACAGGCCTTTGTGTAATCAACAGGGTATTTTTGTTGTTGATATTTTAGATGGTCACTATTTCCTCTCTCTACACCATGAAATCCTTGCCCAGGTTGAAGTAATAAGTGTTAGGCAATTGGAAAAAGAGAAAACTTCCTGGCGGTGGTGTATTGTTGGCAGCTGCTTGAGACTCTGCTTCAACGCATCCAAGACCTATATTAAAGCAGACATCACTATATTAGATAGCCTCTTGGCTGTTTGAACAGGGGTTGTATGCCACAAATAGGTTTCTAATAAATGGAAACATGTTTGGAAACATCCTAAATACCTGTAAATTTGGAAGTTTGGGAACCCTGATTAGTTAGGGATTTAATATGATTGCCTGCTAAATAGTAAATACAATTGCTTTACAATAAACAGATACAAGTTCACTCATCAGTTATTCAGATTTCTGCAACCACCTGTAGGCTGTCTCTAAAATAAAATAGACTAATGACTATATGTATCTAACTAAAACAATGAGCATTGATACACTATCTACATTCAAAGTTCAAATTCTGTATAGCCAACATCTGAAGAAGCAGGGCTTAGGTATGGTATGGGCATGTTCAGCCTCAAGATATGGCTCATGATATAGGTCTGTGAAAGTCCCTTTATGAAAAATCAGTGAAATTGACCTTGTGTGAAGTTTACAGGGATCGAGTATACAGGGAAAATAAGCCAAACAAAATATTGTTGCAGAAGATTGAGAAAATACCTAAAACGTTCGTCGTGACCAGAACGTAACACAACCTAATCTGTGAAAGCCCTTTTATGAAAAATCAGTAAAATCGAGCCTGAGGAGATGCAAATCAATACCCACACACTGCTATGAGGTGAATTTTTCCAACCCATGACTGAAATTCCCGACCTAATCGAGCAATATGAAGTGAAGTTTTCCAACCCATGACTGAAATTCCCTACCTGATCGAGCAATTTCTCTTCCTGGCAAATGAGCAAAAATGATGATTTCAATGTCATTGGCTGTATAGCAACTAAAATTTCAAGTTTTCAAAAGATATTTGTCAAATTGGGGGAAATTAAGTTTAAGGATTTTTTTTAAATTTATCGGTGTCCTTAGAATGAGTTATGAGTGATTTAATTTACCATTTTTATAGAAGATTGTTGTGTTGTTTTGAAAAAAAAATTATAAAACTAATTAATTATTATTTTTTGAAACTATGGAAGTTATTTTAAATGGTCATGTTATTTTTGTGACCATTCATTGAACTTATGCAAATATTTACATCGGGGATAACCAAAATTTTTTAGTCGCTTTGCTAGGGTTTCATCTCGCACGTTAGGGTTCTCGGGTTCACCTCTTCTGCAGACATCATGGCCGCCATAGATGGAGGTTCCCAACTGCCCTCCTCCTCTGTGCTCCCTCCTAAAATCAAATCTTTCATGCGCCTGGTTCCCAACCGCCCTCCTCCTCACCTTTCAAAAGAGAGTCTCCATATACATGAAGTTGTCAAACACCATTTTCAGAATTATGTATTTAAACCGAATTCCCCATTTGATAAATTTGTAGCATTTATCTGCTGCTGCAAACAACTCATTATTTTATCTATCTATATCATTTAAATCGTGTAAGGTTTAGGACATGGAACCTGGTATAGTATGGGAAAAAAGAGAGAGATATATATAGTGCCTAAACTCTTAAACATCTCATACATTGGCTGCATCATCATGTTGTAATGGAATCTTAATGCATAATAAGTAGAGGGGTCTAAACTCTTAAACATCTCAAACATTGGTTGCATCGTCATGTTTCTATTGGAATCTTCACGCTTTCATATAGTGATTGAATAATTTAAAAAAATTCTAATAAAAATTTGAATATGTGACGTGTTCTAGTAAAAAAATTCTTCACTTTCCATGGATATATGCACAATCCATTTTGGTTTTAAGCAACATCAACCTTTTGTTTTTCCAATAATTTATTTTCTTCCAATTATATGTCATAATTGATCATTTTTTCAATGCTTGAAACATGATCTTTAAATGTTGAAGATACTTTTAGCATGTTTTATGCAACATCAACCTTTTTTCCAATAATTTTTTTTTTCCGATTATGTCATGATTGATCATTTTTTCAATGCTTCAAACATGATTTTTAAATGTTGAAGATAATTTTATCATAATTTCCCAATTTAAATTTGAGCATTATTTAAGTAAATAATCATAAACTTACATATATATGATTACAATTTTGGAGTGACGTATTTATGGTTTTTTAGGAGGTCGGTGAGAGAGAGGATTGACATGAAGTTTCTTCAAGAACATGACATATGAATCCTTTACTTACTTATAATGACGATAGGATCATTGGAAACCCAATAATATTCTATTAATATTCTATATGTATGAGGAGATTTTGAAGATTTTGTTGTAACTAAAGATTACAGTGAGAATGTTAGATTATGAAGATTTACTAACTTATAATGACGACAGGATCATTGAAAACCCAACATTATTCTATTAATATTCTATATGTATGAGGAGATTTTGAAGATTTTGTTGTAACTAAAGATTGCAGTGAGAATGTTAGACTATTACTGGTGGTAGGGGGGTTTGATAATATGGAAGATGGTGGAGACTCCAAGAAGGATGGTAGTTTAAATTGACTAGATTTTGGCTTTAACTTTATCATTTTGGCAAACACTTCGACTTGTCTGGCTTAGAGTTCAAAAGATGAGGGTAAAGATGCTCTGGTAATGAGATTTGTCATTTAGAGGGATGGATCTAGTAAGGTTTTGGTAAATAAACCCTTCAAGCACAAGGTGAAATCTCTCAATGTTAAGGATGGACATATCTCAACGATTCTAGGTCATGATGTGGACTTGGATCAAGTTGAGGGTTTGGATCACAAGGCCTTTGTAGTAAGTTCATGGGTAAATTGGTACCATGGGCATCTCTTCTTCTATGGTTGGAAAATGAGTGGAAGCGTTTTTTGGGTTATTTTCTCATCTTTCATATTAGAGTGAAGGGATGTTGTTGTTTAGAATTCCACTCCAAGGGGATTTGGTTTTGGTTTTATTGAATACCTAGTTATAGGGACCTTCCAGTTTAGTTATGAAACAATGGCACCACAATTTCAATTTGAGATCAGAACCCTTTTATATTTAGAATATTTGTATCTTATTGCCTAGTTTCCCTTTATATTTGTGGTCTAAAGAGGTATTGAATAGTATAGTAGATAGCTGGGGTTCTTTGTGGTCATCGAAAAAATGGTTTGGATCCAAAGAAGATAAACATATTCCTAACATTTTAGTAGAATTGAACATGTCTAAGGTATTGCAAGAAGATATGGAGATCTAGTGGTGTTATGAGAGTTTCTTTCAACCCTTGAACTACTCCAGGCTCCCATTTCAATGTTTATTATGTCGAGAGGTAGATCATCTATGCTCTAAGTGCATGATAGAGTGCAAGGGTTTTGTTTCCAAAAAACTCAAGGGTAAGATCACACTCAAGGACTACGACCAAAGGAGGAGAAGTTCCTCTAATCCATATGGATGGTGCTTCACTAGAAAATTTACAAGTTTCTCTAGGTCACTCAAGAAATGCAAGTGGTCTATCCAACAAAAATACCTCAAGTGGAGTTGATGAGGATATTAATAGACGTAATAATTTTCCTTCTTCTCCTTACTAAACCTATCATATTCCTTCTAAATGTTTATGGGAAGGAGAAGGTTGGACAAATTCTTAGGATCCTCCATATGTATTTTGGCATCCTCCATATCTAGTTTACAATGGCTATAATTATATGAGTGAGTCTAGTCAGAGATAGAGATCTCATTCTCGAGTTCCCTTGAAGTATAATCTACAACAAGAGACCTATAATAATTAGAGGCGCGGGATGTAGTGGAGGGTGGTCTATCCCCTCCTTCACAGATTGGTCATAAATCCTATATTTCTAAGGAAAAATTAAAGGATTCTCAAGAAGTACAAATTAAGAAGAAACTAATTATTGTTAGGGAATTTAGAGAAAAACTCTTTATGGGTTTCCAAATGATTGTCCTTTCTTTAAATATTTGTGGGAATGGGGGTACACCCAAACTGTAGGTTGTTCATAGGGTGTTAGAAGTTTACAACCCAAACATTGTATTGTTATAGGAAACAATTTTTCCAGGGCACCAAGAGGTCGAGACCCTTTAGCTAATCCTTAAGAGTTGGTATTTCTCAACTTTGGATGCTAATGGGAAATATGGAAAGGTTCTTTCTACATACAATCCTTGAATTCGTGTTCATTTTTTTCACATTATTTATGTAGGAATTATGTTGGATATGGAAGCCCAAGAGGTCAAGAATAATTTCAAAATCATTAGTTTGTATTGTCCATATTTAGACAAAAGGCAGTTATGGGAAGAATTTAAATTTCAATGTTCATTCTCGATAAATAATGTAATTGTTGGTGGGGATATAAACATAACCTTGTCTTAAAAAAATATATGGGGTGACTTGGCTCAACAAGATCCATTACCAAGTTATTTCTATTACATATTTGAAGATTTGGTATTTTTTGGATATAGAACCTCCTAATTTGTTTCATACTTGGAGAAATGCAACAGGTGGTAAGGGGAGCATTTCCAAAAAAATGGATTGATTTCTCATGTAAAGTTTTGGTCTCAAGGGTAGAATGTGTTGGAACATGGGTTGGGTCCAAGGGGGTTGGACTATCAAACTATTTTAGTGAAAATATAAATAGAAGATTCTAACTCTACGTCCCATTTAAATTTAATCATACATGGTTTGATGATGATGAGTTTCAATTCCTAGTGTAATGCAATTGGGTGAGGATTGATTCATAATTTGGGATCTTGGTGATGGAGTAGTTCTCAACCAATTTTATTAAAGTGAATCTATTGGTAGGGATATGGGATCGAAGAAAGAAAAAGGAAAGGTAGGAAGATTATGTTAATCATGGAGGGAATCGGGAAATTGTTTCTTTCTACTAAGAGGTCAAGAGAGCTCAAAGGGATTTAGCATTATAAAGGTTTTATTCTATACCATGTGTTGTTTGTTGATGTCATTTTATTTTTTGGTGAAGGATCTATTAGAGAGAATGGAAATATGTTAATTATTTCCTAGATATCTACTGTGAAGTGGCTAGGACGGTGATTAACCACCATAAGTCAATTTTGTTATTTAATAATATGGGGCCTAACTTGGTGGAAATTATGGGTCAAGTGTTTCATTTCCATATCAGCCACTTAGATAATGGTTTAAATTATTTAGTGTATTTTCTTCAACTCAATGACTACATGGTGTCGGACTTAGCATGGATTTATAAAAAAATTGATGAAAGGGTATCATGTTGGTGTTTAAGGTGGCTATCATGGGTGGATAATTTTAATTAAGTTGGTGTTACAAAGTATTCCCATTGATTGGTTTTCTTTGGTCCATGTTACACAACCCATTTTTACTGGATTAAACAAGAAAGGTTTCACTAGGTTTCTTTGATTAGGCCAGGATAATAAGATGGCATTATGTGGGTAAAATGGTCCACTCTAGCTAAGTCAAAATATTACGATGGTCGGGGGATCAAGAATTAATATATTAATTGGGTCAAGAATTAGTTGTGAAATATCTTTGGAATTTTCTGTTTAACATTGATTATGGGGGAAACCGATGCAAAATAAGTATCTAGTAAACAGAGGTTGGATAGCATCATGGATGTGTAGTGAAATAACGACAATCTGGGTCCCCAATGTTCACAAGGATTTTCTATGTGCTTTCCCTATTCTTGGTAGGTGGTTGAAATGGAAGGTAGGTTGAGGGGATTATGTGCATTTAGGAGAATATCTATGGGTCAGTGTAATTGGGAACTACAAGATGTCACATAGACTTAGAGATGAGCTTAGATCCAAGGGAATGATTTCTCTTGCATATATTGGTGTTTCGAGTCTTCTAAGAACATGGAATCAACAGTGGGTTACAGAACCTTTGTGGACCTAGATATGGATGAGGAGTTGGATGTTGAACAGTAAAATTATATTGATCTTCTATCCTATAATGTAATTGCATTAATAAATACCGATGATATTCTTTGGTGGACTTAGATCAAGGAGAAGGGGGTACTCATGGATAAACTTGGTTATGATGTCATATTTCATCCAACAAGGCCATTGAAATGTTTATGGTGGTGGAAGGCCTTGTGGAAGCTAATTTGTTCTCTAAAAATATGTTGGTTTAGCTAGTTTTCTATTTCTAACAAATATTTAACATGGGATAATGTGAGGAAGAGATCGTGGTAAGGGTTAAATTGTTACACATTATGCAAAATCAGGAGGAAACCGTAAATGAATTATTTGTCTCTTACTCTTTTATAAGTTTTGTGTTCAGTCAATGGAGGGGGTAGCTATATGAGAGACAAGACTCTTAGTCTTTTTTTCAATTCTTGCTTTCGTAATTCTACATTGAAGGCTCATTTCTCTCTTAATACTTACTATGCTCAATAGGAAATTTAGTTGGCTCGTAATCAAGGATTTTTTGAAGATGATAGATGGGATTAGAATTTAGTGGAAAATAAAATTTTGGCTACATATAATTAAGGTTACAAGATTTTGAAAATTGTTAGTTCCAGGTAGCTAACTAAACCAATTATTAATTGAAAAATTCCCAAGGGATTCTTCAACAATTCCAACGAAGGGACATAGACGATATGTGGTGTAGGAGCCTCTCTATATCTTGTTGTAAAAAAATATTTAAAATTTAAGGTCAATCCAAGGAGGGGTACAAACTCTAGAGCTGAACTGTATGCACTTTGGGTTCTCTTGAAGATTACTTTGGCTAAAGGAGTGCATAATTTGTAAGTATGGTGGGATTCCAAGTTTGTAGTTGATTTGTTCAATAGGAATAGTCAAGTATCAAACTTCTCTTTACGTTATTTCTTTCCATGCACTCAAGAGGCATGCACCATTTTTATAGATTTAAAATAGAGATTACATATTGGGATTTCAACAATATGCTCGAATTGCACTTGTCCAAAGAAGCTCTAAGCCTTTAAGAAGGCTTGTTAATTGTCCAATAATTTCATGTTGGAATTGTCTTAGTAATGTCTCTACTCTCTCCCTTCTTTTATCTTAATATTCAGACCTAGGAGTCAATGAGATTTGATTTTTTATATAGGCCCGTGCCAATGGGAATTTTCAAAAATCTGGTGGAATTATGTTCAAATAGGCATGATACTAGTTTTTGGTTTGGATAATAGTTTGTTTAAAGTTGGGAAATAGTTCTTTGAGGATTTCTATGTTTATTCTGATATATTTTGGCTAGGATCTAATCTCCAAAGGATATTATATCTATATTTTTATTTTTATTTATGAAATAATATTTGGAATAAATATGATTTATATCATTTTAATCAAGAACATTAAATTCCATAGTTAACTATTTAATTGAAAGGTCATAACCAACCATTCATATAGTATATCCTTGTTATTGAGTTTAATATTTTAGTTCTCACTCTATTTGATTTGAAGTTGGTATATCCACTCTAAATTGTAATATTCATTATATAAAACATGAAAGGCCTTGCGCTTCATTTCTAATTGGATTTCCCACATTGGGTTTCCAAGGAATGAGGTAATGCAACAGTATGTGTGGTTTACGAAGGCTCCATGGTTGATGTGGCTCAATTTTGTTTTGGATTTAGTTAGGCTGGGCTACCCACAACAAAATAAGCATATTTAGTGCAAACACTATTAGTTTATAAACAAAGTAGCAATGCATGGAAGTAAAATCAAAAGGAGCCATTTAACAGTCCAGAAGACCACATAGAAGCCTCTTTGTCCTTAAAAGACCAAAAGGAGCCATTTAACAGTCCAGAAGACCACATAGAAGCCTCTTTGTCCTTAAAAGACCAAAAGGAGCCATTTAATAGTCCAAGGAGACAATCATGCCCAAGTTTGGACCAATAGAGAACATTGGTTATAAAGAACACAACCAGAAGTTAACATTGCTTACCCTTCCACTACAACCACTCCAGTGAGTACTTAAATTTAAGCCATGTCAAACTTCACCTATGCAGCTTGTGAATCCTCAACTTGTGTGTCCATTACTTCTCAATGCATAACAGGGACAACTAGCTTATAGTGCAGAGAAAGATATCTGCTCAAACAGTTTATGACAAGAAACTTGCAAATTTACTCCGTAATACAATGCCAGTCTTTCTCGCGTATCTAAAGGGAGATGTTAATTTGGGCCATTTAATAAAGGAAATTGAGCAAGGAATATGGACAAGGATGCTACAATGATATATCACAATATAGGTGATATAATTTGCTTATATTCCGCTAAAAGTACTATTTTAATGGAACAAGCTAACTATGTTCACAAAAAAGAGAAATCTGGCTTAACTGTTGCTTAAAAAATAGGAAGGAATGTTGTCACTGAAAGCATTCAGCATAAAATAATGAGTTGTTTGCAGCAGTAGATAAATGCTACAAATTTATCAAATGGAGAATTCGGTTTAAATACATAATTCTAAAAATGGTGTTTGACAACTTCATGTATATGGATACTCTCTTTTGAAAGGCGAGGAGGAGGGCGGTTGGGAACCAGGTGCATGAAAGATTTGATTTTAGGAGGGACCATAGAGGAAGGGGGCGGTTGGGAACACAGAGGAGGAGGGCGGTTGGGAACCTCCATCAATGGCGGCCATGACGTCCGTAGAAGAGGTGAACCCGAGAACCCTAACGTGCGAGCTGAAACCCTAGCAAAGCGACTAAATTTTTTTGGTTATCCCCTATGTAAATATTTGCATAAGTTCAATGAATGGTCACAAAAATAACATGACCATTTAAAATAACTTCCATAGTTTCAAAAAATAATAATTAATTAGTTTTATAATTTTTTTTCAAACCAACACAACAATTTTCTATAAAAATGGTAAATTAAATCACTCATAACTCATTCTAAGGACACCTATAAATTAAAAAAAAAAATCCTTAAACTTAATTTCCCCCAATTTGACAAATATCTTTTGAAAACTTGAAATTTTAGTGGCTATACGGCCAATGACATTGAAATCATCGTTTTTGCTCATTTGTCGGGAAGAGAAATTGCTCGATCAGGTAGGGAATTTCAGTCATGGGTTGAAAAACTTCACTTCATATTGCTCAATCAGGTTGGGAATTTCAGTCATGGGTTGAAAAACTTCACCTCATAGCGGCGCGTGGGTATCGACCTTCATCTCCTTAGGCTCAATTTTACTGATTTTTCATAAAAGGGCTTTCACAGATTAGGTTGTGTTGCATTCTAGTCATGACGAACGTTTTAGGTATTTTCTCAATCTTCTGCAACAATATTTTGTTCGGCTTATTTTCCTTGTATACTCGATCCCTATAAACTTCACACAGGGTCAATTTCATTGATTTTTCATAAAGGGACTTTCATAGACCTATATCATGAGCCGTATATTGAGGCTGAACATGCCCATACCATACGTAAGCCCTGCTTCTTCAGATGTTGGCTATACAGAATTTGAACTTTGAATGTAGATAGTGTATCAATGCTCATTGTTTTAGTTAGATACATATAGTCATTAGTCTGTTTTATTTTAGAGACAGCCTACAGGTGGTTGCAGAAATCTGAATAATTGATGAGTGAACTTGTATCTATTTATTGTAAAGCAATTGTATTTACTATTTAGCAAGCCATCATATTAAATCCCTAACTAATCAGGCTTCCCAAACTTCCAAATTTATAGGTATTTAGGATGTTTCCAAACATGTTTCCTTTTATTACCAACCTATTTGTGGCATACAACCCCTGTTCGAATAGCCAAGAGGCTATCTAATATAGTGATGTCTGCTTTAATATAGGGCCTAGCTGCGTTGAAGCAGAGTCTCAAGCAGCTGCCAGCAATACACCACCACCAGCAAGTTTTTGCTTTGTCCAATCGCCTAACACTTACCACTTCAACCTGGGCAAGGATTTCATGGTGCAGAGAGAGGAAATAGTGACCGTCTAAAATATCAACAACAAAAATACCCTGTTGATTACACAAAGGCATGTAGATATGTTGTACGTAAAAATCTTGGAGTTCGGGAACAAGAATGAAAATATTTGTTCTCAACAGGAAATTGAGACTTAGTTCAAGCCTTGAACAAAGGTAGTTCAAGGGGGCAGAAGACCGCCCCACTTGCAGCAATTGACAAAGTAGTATACAATAGGATTGCCAAGAAAGGCACAAGAAAGACATAGGAGATGAACTTAAAGGTAAGGGTGCTACCCACTTCTCCATAACCTAATGCTGAAACAATATACCAACAGAAGCAAGTTCTGCCTGTGTCCAATGGCCCCACGTTTATCAGTTCAATCTGGGCATAACCTTGACCTTGGTTACCTTTTATGGGCTTCTTCAAAAGGGCATAACTTTGACATCTGGAGACTGTTTTCAATGTTGTTTTCCAAAGCGTATACTTTTAGTTTAGTTCTTTCCCTATCACCATGCGAATCAACCTCAACTGCCACATGGATCCTTGGTTACATTTTATGCCTTTAGAGCATAGCTTTGACATCTAGAATCTATTTTCAATGTTGGTTTTTCTAAACTATCTATTTTTTTTAGCTCTTTCCATCTAGACATTTAGATTTTACTTTTGAAGACATCTTATGCAAACAAACAATATGTCCCCACATCATCCTTACCAAGGGCCCAGATTATCCAACTTGAGACTGTGTTCCACCCTGTTTATTTCTTCATTGGGTTAGGAATTTCTTCGTCTCAGCAAAGGGGTGAGTCTGGTATCCATATGGCCTACTATTCACTAGAGTCCATTGCTTTATCAAGCCCCTTGGCCATACTTTAACATCTAGAATCTGTTTTCAATGTCGTTTTTTCTAAACTATCTATTTTTTTGAGTTCTTTCCATCTAGACAGATAGGTTTTTCTTTTGAAGCCATCTTATGCAAACAAACAATCCTTTGCCAAATCATCCTTGCTAAGGGCCCCCAGATTATCCAACTTGAGATTGTGTTCCACCTTGTTTATTTCTTCATTGGGTTAGGAATTTCTCCGTCTCAGCAACGGGGTGAGTTCGGTATCCATCTAGCATAGTATTCACTGGAGTCCATTGCTTTATCAAGCCCCTTGGCCATACTTGCTCTTGCTCTGGGTATTTTGATGGACCAAATTCATCCTTTCAAAGACTCCCTTCATGCATCAAGTTGCCTCTCACGTACTAGGAAAGAGTTGAACAAGACCATTGGAGATGACATCTATCGATATTTCATATAAATAACTTAGATGAACATGTCAAGCAGATTACATCCTAAGATGGTTCTCTGCATTGAGCATTTCATGGAGTTGATAGAAGAGCTCATTCTGTAGCCTCCTTGCCCACATCACCATAGGACATATGCTCTCTGTATTTCTTTGGGAAAGTTCAGAGCAGGCTCGCATAGAACCCAGGAGGAGACAAAGCATTAGCTGGCATTTTCCTAGTCTTTCTCTTGTTTCATAAATAGATGGCATTTCTTCCAACTTGGTTCTCATAAAACATCAACAAGATAGCTTTGTCAAACATGCCCTTGGCATGCGTCAACCCCCTTGAAGGTTGTTCGTAGTGATTTATGTCATGTGTGGTTTGGTTCGCTTCCTTATTCTTCTTTCTCTAGGTTCAAGTACATCTTAACCTCCATCGATGATTTCTCCAAGCGCGCTTGAATTTATTTCTAGAAACATACGAGTGAATTGTTTGATATGTTTTTGTCCTGCAATGCCCTTGTTGAAAAACAATTTGTAAATCTACTTTAGAAGTTAAGAACAAAGAATGGAGGAAAATATGTTAACAAAAAATTTACAACTTACTACACTACATAGGGCATTCAGATGTAGGATACGATTCCATATACAACATAACAAAATGGTGTTATTGGAAGAAAGAATCACACATTACCACTAACTATGAAAATTACATCAATATTTTAAAACTCATATACAACTTCAAAATCTCGTGAGGGTCAACTCAAACTCATAAAGGGCTTGAATTAGATCAATTTGAATTCTTTGAGTTAATTTACTAAAAAATACATGAGAGAAAATATGCAAAGTTTGCTCATGTGTATACAATGTAAGGGTGAATATTTGGAACTGGCATCAAGTGCAATACATATATTAAGCAAAATGCATAGCAAACGGGCCAAAGGTGGCGATTCCAGTCATTACTAAATTTGACATGGATCCCATAGCTATGACAATAGCTTCTCTTACATGTCACGTAGCTAAGAGACAAATAGGAAACACCCAATTTGGTTCGGAAGGACACATCTAAAGCAAGTTGTGCCTTGTTTCTAGGCATCTTCATTACAGTAATATGTATTGGTAGGTGTTTCAAGGCATCCTTTAGCAGTTTTGATTTCTTTGAAATAAATTTGTTTACATAAAGTGGAGAATGTTCTTCACACAAAGACTCTTATTTTCATGTTGTTGGTACCAAGTCAATGACTTAAAATCGTGTTTAGTTTGATGTGGAACCTAGAACTCATTTAGATGTTTCTTCACATGAAAAATCTTCTACCCCTGCAAATGGGCCAAAGGTGGTGATTCCAGTCATTACTAAATTTGACATGGATCCCATAGCTATGACAATATCTTCTCTTACATGTCACGTAGCTTAGAGACAAATAGGAACCACCATAAAAACAAAGACAATATGTAAGCCTTTGACTGTTGGCTTTAAACTTCTTCAAGTCTGCAACATACCTCTGTTATGAACTCTGGAAAAGACATATTAAGCTTCTCTTTTCACACCTCTATAATGCAGACTGTTTTTGTGTCAAAATATTTAGGGAATTCTCAAGAATTGTGGTTGCACGATCAATATCCCAATAGATCCATTATTGATGCAAGGTTGTACCTATGCTAAAAGTACTCGACCTAATTGCATAATGTTATTTTTTTTTGTGGGTATGAATAGTAAACATGCCAAAAAGGAATCAAAATTTAAAGGGAGAATTCCCTGCAAACTATGGCCATGATCGATACAAATAGCGCCAGTGATTCTTCCACATGATTCAGCTAATGAAACATTAGTTTGAAATATTTCCAAGCTTCTTTTGTAGAACCAGATTTGACAAGTCGCTCCACTCATCAATTTTAGAGCCAACTCTCCAGGTCTGTGATAATACAATAATGGTAATTGTTTAAGAAGCTAAAAGGAAATATATGTTCTTCTTGGAGGTAGAGGAAGAAAATGGTAAAATTACAGTTCATCTACAAGAGGTCAATTTTGTGGGTCTTGGCAATAATTACCTCATTCTCAAAGTTGCTTCATACCAGAAATATAAACTTCATCAAGTTATCATCTTCTAAGCTTCATATTATTGTAAAGGAAATCTGAACTCCCAATTCTCTTAATTGCATGATTTGAATATATTGGAAGGCATGGTGGAGATTTAACCTTAGTACAATCAAATGTATTACCCCCAAAATACATGAGCATTTTGAGCATAGTTTTCCAGCTTGAGTACAAAAAAAAGTGTCGATATAAAGATGGAAGCTGGAATCTGGGGAGGCATGTACCTTGCAGAGAAGCCATAAATGGAAACTCAGGGTTTCGGGAAACAATGTTACAGTTCTACAAAGTGTGTAGTGGTAAAATCAAAGTAATTTTACCAGCTTGGGTGCACATTTTAGTCAAGAATAGGTTTGTAAGTGACAAGTCCTTCTCAACATCAGTTTGTACTAAATGAATGGCCAACAAAAAAGAATATAGTGAGTGAAGTTTATCTGAGGGGTGTTTCTTAGTTCTACATCAGACTATAGTATGTAATCATCTGAAACAAGAGTGTTTCCTTAACATTTGGCATCACAAACAAGTTGTGGGTTGTTGTTTACAAATGTTTCATGAGTTGTGATGTATAAAATATTTATATTTTTTATTATAGAACAACAATTATCATAAAATATTCTTTTATCCTACCATCTGGAAGTTTTGGCTTCATTGAAGGATAAAAGCATCAAATATCTAGATAATTTAGTAACAAGAAGTTGTAAAGTTTTAGTATATGCACTATTAGATTCCAATGAGAAGCAAGATAACAATGTGTTGAGGGAAAAGAAATGATAATTGTAGTACCAAGACACTTCCAGGGGTCTGCAATAACTTTCTTCAGTCAAAGGATACAAACTATGAATGAAAATAAAAGTGTATTTCAATTCCACACGAATGAAGCATGATGGCTTATGTTACCTTGTAACTAGAACACTAAGCAATAGGAAAGGATCAATAACCAATAGCAACACTTCTATATCCTTTTCCTGCAATTATAATGATATCAAGACATATCGTTGAAAGAACAAATATAGGCTCTACTAGTTCAATTTCTTGTTGTAGGTGTATAAAAATACTTGGATATAACTATTGCAGTCCTAGTGTGAAAATACACAAGAATTTTCCCACATTGTGATGCTTCAATGACACACAAATGTAGAAAGGCCATGTATTGTAATCAATGTCCAGGAAGGTGTTGATTGAACAGCAAGGAGTATGTTTCCAGACTAGTAATATTGGTTTATGGTTGGTGGTAGGTAATGGAATCTCTTCACATAATATGTGGCATAAAAAAATCCATTTAAAAAACTCAAAATATTTCCTTCAGAACTCTGGTATTCAACCGCAAGAAGGAAGATGGTATATAGGTCTGATTTGGAGTAGAGGTTATGACATGGCATAGATTTCTAGATCTATAATATATATCCAATAACTCATTACTTGTATGCATAACTAATTTACAATAACTCATTAATTTGGATAGAGGTCCTCTAGTAAGTATTGGTTGAGATATGTGGCCTCCAACAACATATAAGCTCCAGTATACCATGATACTTATGTTAATTGGGGAAGCCACAAGGAAGTGGTGATTCCTACTTACCAATAACATAATGGTTGATTGATTGCAGTGTGAATATTATTTTTACTTTCCCTTCCCCTTCCCTCCATGAAGAAAAAAAAATTTCCTTGCAGTACTCTACAATAGCCTTTTCACATGTCTTCCTAAAAATACTCATTACTAAGTCCGATACACCTAGAATCTGTGCATCTTGGAATTGTTTCTGACATAAATTCCTCTCTCTCTCAACTACCTTGTTTCTATCTGTTAAATAATAACCTTTTTGTCCTTCATAATAGTGTGTAATACCATTCATCATTAAACAAACAAGTTATAAATTGTATTATGTTTTTAAACTATTTCTTAAATGTATTCTCATATGGATTGTCATCAAAAAACATATATAAAAGGCTCATATTGATGGTGGAGATTCTGTTAAATATTTTGTGGGGGTTCTATTGAATATTTGGGACATACAAAGTTGTCTACCTATCTCAACCATATAGTTTATAACCATAGAACTTTGTAATTCTGTAGCGTGCCCTAACATTCTCCTATGAAATAATGTAGTTTCAAGATTTTCTATTTCCAGAATAAAGATTTTGTTCAACCTGTATAGAATTGACTCAAGAGTTGTCATAGAAATTCTTAACTACAGCATCAAACTTCTTTGTAGCTAACAGTTCAGTGACAGTAGTGAATTGTGAACCAAATATGTCTCCGTTGGTAGCCACTAAAATAGCTAAAGGAGTTGAACCATAAATTCTCTCAGTAGCAGATGATGTTTAAAAAGAAGATTTCATTTGTGGAGCCTCCAATGAAATGAGGCTAGTTTCTTCATCCCGAGCGAAAGGTTTGATAGATCCAATGTTCCACTAGACTGTGCCATAGTTGGAAAATTTTGACCTGAAGATGTATGCAAAATATCAGACCTCACAGAAGTAGCATTTGATGATGATACAACTTCCACTAAAACTGGCGTGTTTGGCTACTGATGTAAATTAATTGAGTGGCCATATGATCCTGCTGGTATTGCTGAGTTGGAATTTAGTTTGTGAGGACTGTTGAAAGCCAAAACAAAGATTCTACAGGAGCCAAAACAAATTTCCAAATGAATACAACACCCTATTATGGATATTCTGGAAACCACAACATACATAAATCCTAGTTGCAGGTCACGTCTTTTATTTTTCATGTCTCTTTCTTTCCAACTCAGGCTACAAGGTACTGAAAAAGATTATTTGAATTTAGGACATTTTTGTTAAGTTATCTTTAGTTTGTACAATCTAAACCATATGTCAACATTTATTGAATGCTTTTAATCTTGTGTCCTGGCTATGTATCATAGGAGCTGCAATTTTGATATGTTTTTGTCATATTTTAAGGAAATTGAAGTGTGATGCCAAATATTCATTTTTTTTTCATTGAATGTACAGATTGTAGATTCAAATATTCATCCTAGAGAATTATGTACTAGGCAGGAATATGCCCAATGGTTTCTTTTTTCAAATTCACTGTTGTCAAGGTAAAAGTTAAGAAAAATATGGTTTTCATCAAAGAACTGAATGTGCAAAGCTTAAACCCATTTTCCCAACAGATTTTCAAGGGGTCTGTATAAAATTTAATCTTCTAAATATCACGTGTGCAGAAGGCCAAGCAACAAGGTGTTTCCTTAAGTATACATTGAAGGTGTTACACAACTTGCCTTTGATGATATAACACCACAAAGTCCAGATTTCACTTATATTCAAGGTTTGAGTTTCTCTGTTTATGATTTTGATTGTAGGGATTGGTGATAAATTTCCAATAGGTATTTAGAAACTACATTGACTTTTATGAAAGCTTGATTGATTCAATTCTGGAAGAAGTAGGGATTATACCTAGTAAGTTATCTAATGACATAACATGTAGCATCAGTGACAAAGATCATAGTCATAGTTGTAACATGTTTTACCCAGACAGGTAATGCATAATTTTGGCAATCTTTTTCATCTATTTTTGTGAGCTAGCCTGTCAAAGAAATGCAATATCTAGATTCATTTCTCACCCACTGGTCTTTTTTCTTCCTTCCTACTGTCCTTTATCATGAGTGGACCTGGTGACCTAGAAAATTGTTGTAGAACACAATCACTTACCACAAATCGATAAAAGGGTATGACTGCAATGATAATGAGCCAAAAAAGTGGTTATAGCATGCACTTATATGTTAAAATTTTGCATAGATAATAACAAATGTTAATATCAACAATTACTACACAAATATTCATGCACTCTAGATAGGACTTTAAAAGAATGACCTGTTTGCAGTCCGGACATTAGAGAAGAAATCTGGGTTCCTTGATGTTCAGCAAATTCGCAAAGATGCATGGCCTGCTATTTTTATTGATGCTACAGTAGGAGATCAAAGTATTACACAGAGCATTTGGCGAGTCAACTTTTACTTGTAAAGGCATAGGGATCTTAGCTGTAAATAGTTAAAATGAAGTATATGAGTCAGTTAGGTTTCTTTCAAGGGGTTCAATTGTGTTTCATTTAATTCTAGAGGTAGAAAGCATGTCCTCTGTGTCCTCTGTGTCCCATGTCATCGTGTCATGTGACTTAGATAAAAAGGAAAACCTGCCCATTCACCATTTCAATAATTTCTGGTCATAAGTAGGATTAATAAATTAGATGGATAGTAAATGAATGAATGTTGTGGGTCAAAATAAACTCCAGTTTTAGTAAAATTGGTAACAAAGTCAGTGTGGGTCATCAATAGGCTTCAAGTTCCAAATTTCAAAGACCATCTAGACATAATGGTGGATTAATTCTAGTTATGGACAAATTAAAGACTTCCTTGTGATACAAATCACAAATGAAGGCCCCTAAATGGTCATTCAATGATGGCGAAATGAAAGACAAAATGGAAAAAATAAGGTGAAAAGAGGGGCCTTCTATTAGTCTCCTAGGGCATTTGTGCCTTGCCCAACAAATGGATAATGTTGGCAGCTATATGGGTAGGATAGGCCATGAGTGGAAATGCACCTTTGCATATTTTAGTTAGTCATGGTATTCAAAATGTCATTGATGCAAATAATACAAAATTTCTTTCCAGTATCTATGACATAGTTGGTGCAGCTAAAGCTTTTAAATCTTTGGCGTGAGTGTTCTGTAACATAATAGGGTACATGATGTATGGAGGAACCTTTAGAAATGCCCATGAGTATGTGAATAATCCCATAGGTGACAAGCATGGATCACATGTATAGTGGAGCCTTTGACATGGTATGTAACCTATTGTTCTTTCCTGCACATAAGGTATGCTCCTAAAAATGTGAAAATAAATAACCCAACACATGAGGTCGGCCCAATTCAAAAATTCCAAATAAAAATAAAAATAATTTTTTTTTCAAGTCGGATCCATAAAAATTCATAAAAAATGTGTATAAATAGATACAATGCGCCTCATTTTGGAGTGTGGAATTTCGAGAGCAGTGGACTGAGAATTTTTTGGTGATTGAGGCTGTGGACTGAGGAAATTCGAAGGAGAAGTCCAATCATATACATAGGCCCAAATTTTTGGAGAAGGATAACATATTTTGGGTTGGTGTTGGAGGATTTTCTACACATGATGCAATCCCGAATGTTTTGCAGCATGCCCAAATTTTTTGCAGCAGTCCCGAATTCTGTTTGCAGCAACAGACTGAGGTGATCTCGATGGTGACCAGTGCAGCAAGTGTCTTAAAAAAACAAATTGGGTGTTTTCTTTATAGTTCTGACAAAGGAAATTCAAAATACACCAGTCAAAGAATGCATGAACAGTCTTAACTTGGAAGTGTTAAAACAGTCTGATTTCATGCTTGAATGAGGGTGAAGTTTGACCAATATATATAGTCTCGAATTCACACAGTCAGCAACAATCTGAATTTCCTTTTGTGCCTAAATAGTTCAAGTTTTTTATTCCTTTCTCCATCGAAGTTGATGGTCAATCTATGTTGCAAACAGTACAAGTTTTGACTAGCATATACTTACACAGTCGCAAGATTGATGATGCATACACAGTCCTAGGGGTGACACTATTGGAGGCTTATCCATAGTGCAAATTCCACAGTTAAAAGTTACTACTCATTCACACAGTATGAATCGATGTAAGATGCATGATGATGAGACCTTGATTATCATACCTTGAAATGATAAAAGCAGACCTTGATGTGATGATAATGAGAAAAAAATTCCTTGGGTCATATTCTACTGCAGCCATACACATCCCAGCGTTTTCTTCAAGATTAAACAGTTAGGTCCTCTACAGACACGTACACAACCCCACATGTGATCTTGACATGCACTGATCAAGGTCTTCTATAGCAGACCAACACAGCCCAGTATGAAGATGATGCAAACCTAATACATATTCTATAATGGTGATGAGCATGCAATCCTATGATGATATATGTTGATGATGCTACCCTATACACGATGTACACTGTGATGGTACCCTATATATGATGCATATACTTTGATGATAATGCATACAAAACATGACAGCCCTAGGATGATGATGACTAGAATACACAGTCAAGCCTGAAAGTGATGTCAAGTGGTGAAGAATGTAGTGGCATGTATACAGTGTATGTATGTATAGTGAAGTAGAATGTAGTGTATGAACAATGATACATACAATGGTGTATGAACAATCATGAAGATGCATATGCACACTATGATGTTATTATTTATGATGATGATGTATGCATGATGATGCATGCTAATCTATGATATATGTTTTGTTAACTATGATGGCGCCTTGTACATGATGATGTGATGGTACCCTATTATGTTACAGACCTTGATGGAGGATTTGAAAACCTTGGGAATTGTTATCCAAACAATTGCATTGTAATTTTGGAGATTCACAAAGTATGTGCGATTGAAGCAGTTAGTAAGGTTGAGGGTAAACTATGGAGGTTGGGTACAAATTCATCAAAAAATTGAGCTACTTACCAGAAATCCTAGCATTACCAGCAAATGATATCTGAGGAGTGTGGGCATAAACTTCTACTATCTACTAGAATTCTGATCCATAGTGATCTAATACAAATGCCTCCAAAGGATGGACCTAAAGAGTAAAATATCTTGGGGAGAAAACATATATCATACAAGAATACTTTAAATTTCTTGGTTGGAAATCTTGAAAAATGACAAGTAGGAACAGTTGGTTGGGTAAATCCAGGAGAGATATTGACATGAGAAATTGTATCAAGAGACACTAACCAGCATCCCATTAGCACACCCGCAATCACTAAAGAAGCATGCCAATTGTCACCAAACTTTTATCACAAAATAAGCATGTACTTTTAAATAAAAGGATAAGATGTGAGTTTGTCAAACAACTAGAATTCATCAACAATTGTGTAATAGCTAAAAGGTCGTTCCAATAGCTCGCTGATTAGCTGTCAACTCAGCCTAGGCCAGGTGGTGGAGAGTAGGAGTGTTATCGTCAATTTAAGTTTCTCACAACATTTTACTAATCAGAAAGATTGGTATATTGATTTTGTTGAGGACAAATCCAACTCTAATTCTGTATTCGAGTGGTGGAGAAAATGCAGAGTTGAGAAGTGGGAAAGTTCAGATGAGAGGTAAGAGGTTGTTATTTATGACGATGTCCCTGGTTCACAGAAAAAATTATTTTTTGTTAGTTGGATAATGAAGCATAGCCCACAGTTCAATGTTTTCCTTCAGTAATAATCAAATTTTAATTGCTGATAAGAAGTGCAAGAAGATGATTTATAAGTGCCAAAGATCAGGGTTTGTTTCAACTGGTGGATGGTAAAAAAAGTTGGCAGTTAGCAGATTCATTATACTTTATCTGTTCATTTTCATGAGAGAGATAAAGACACTTAAGGAGGGTGAATAGGAGGCAATGAAGTAAAATGGTGCTTTCTCAAACAAGAAAACACAAAACTTTGATATCTTGAAGTGCCAAGATGTTGAAAATTTGATATTTTGGAATAAGTTGCAAACAGGTTAAACATGTTGTTTTTATTTAGGGAGTATAGGGTGGTAACCAAGCTGAGTAACCAAGGATATAAGCCAATCCAAGTAGCCAAGTGAGTAGCTATGGATCCAAAGCCTTACTAGTCAGCTATGGAAGTGGGGGAAAGGGTCCAAGGGCATTCCTACCCATCAAAGGGAAAATTTCTTTTTGTTCTGCAACCTCTCCCTCCTGGCCTATAACCCTAAAACGAGAAGGTTTCGAAATATGTACGTCCTCCCCCACAAAAAAAAACATGGATTCTTTGGGTTTTATATAAGTTTTTACGCTGGTAATGAGCGCTCAGGATAACCCATTGAAATAAAAAGTTACACATATATATAGTCTGAGTTCAAGTTTAGCTCCATAAGAAACCATAACTTGCAGTGCTGAGAAGGAGGCATATTTATTGGACAAAGTTGAAGATACTTACTTGGGGGTTACTGCTGAGTTGGCTAGGAAGCCTTTAGGAAGGATTTCACAATTGTCTTGTGGGGATTATTTTCCACTATAAATTAGCAATAACAAGACATAACCTTTGAATATGGGCTGAATCTAAGGGTTGAAATACATTTTTGGGCATGTTTCAGTCTTAAAAGGTGATGAATGACAACATTAAACTAGCTTTGGTAATTTCTAGTCCAATTTTGATGGTTAACACTCCAATTTTGGGCATGAGCAGGGATGGTAAGAGAACTCAATTCTCATTTACAAACTATTTGGAGGGGTTTTGAGTGCATTGTGTGCCCTAGAATAACAATATAAAAATTTGGTATAGCCTTTTGCATTAGAAAAGGTGACAAAAGTATAAACAATACTCATAAAATCCTTAAAAAATCTAGTTTGATGTGTGTTAGGGATTCATGTGTATGAAACGAAAGCCCTATAGGGGGTGATTTACCTATGTGACCATTCATGCCTTGTTTGGAGTATTGTTCAACTTGCGTGGGGCAATCATGACAAGTTTGGATAGGTTTGCATGGTAGATTGTGAAGCAATTGTTGTAGTAGCATTTGGATCCTTCAGTCAAGTTGAATCCTTGAATCATTACACAAGTGGAATCCAACAAAGCGTTTGCTCCATATATCAATGGAATTTAACTTAATAAAGGTGCACAATATGGAAGTTTATGAGAAGTTTTGGAGCTTGGGTCTCCTTTTGTTCAGTATATGTGACTTCAGGAAATAAAATTCTAAAGATAACCAACAGGTTTTCTAGTTCTTCTCATAGAGATGAATATTTCAATTTGGAAATGTCCTATATGTTTAGAGGGGAGGTTGGATGAAGCTAGTAAATACTTTTTTGTTGCTGTTTCAAAAGGCTTAGCTTTATAGGTCAATATAATGTACAAAGAGTAATCCTTTACATCATTGAATTTCCTCTTACCACCACAATGAGGAAGGCAATCATATCCAACTGGGCTGTAATAGTAGATGACACAATGTACTCTCCTAGAAAGGAATGGAATCTAACTCCAACTAGATTTTTATCATGGTGTAATGTATTTGATAACAATGTGGTTGTGTTAGATGGAAAACTACCTTATGAAAGCTAACATACATTAGCTTTACTGACCCTGCAATGTTTTAAGAACAAAAACTAACTCTAGTTAGATTTCCATCATTGTGCATTGTGATTGATGGCAATGTGGTTGTGCTAGATGAAAAGCTACATTATAAAATCTAACACACATTAGATTACACTCATCGTGCAATGATTTAAGGATGAAAGCTAACTCCAACTTGATTTCCATCACGGTGCAATGTGATCAATGACGATGTGTTGTGTTAGATGGAAAACTACGTTATCAAAGCTAACACACATTATCTTTCACTCATTGTGCCATGTTGTTAGAAGGAAAGCTAACTCCAGCTAGATTTGCATCATGGTGTAATGTATTTGATGACATTGTGGCTGTGTTAAATAGAAAACTACCTTACAAAAGCTAACACGCATTAGTTATTACTCACCATGCAACATTTTAAGAACGAAAACTAACTCTAGCTAGATTTCCAAAATGGTACATTTTGATTAATGACAGTGTGGTTGTGTTATATAGAAAACTACATTATGAAAGTTAACACACATTAGATTTCACTCACCGTGTAAAGATTTAATGTTGAAAGCTAACTCCAGCTAGATTTTCATCATGGTGCAATGTGACAATGTGGTTGTGTTAAATGGGAAACTACCTTATGAAATCTAATACACATTAGCTTTCACTTATTGTGCCATGTTGTTAAAATAAAGCTAACTCCAAATAGATTTTCATCATGGTGTAATGAGATAACACACACAAGCTTTCATTTATAGTGCCATGTTGTTAGAATAAAAGCTAACTCCAACTAGATTTTCATCATGGTGTAATGTATTTGATGACAATGTGGTTGTGTTAGATGAAAAACTACATTATGAATGCTATAGACATTAGCTTTACTCACCGTGCAATGTTTTAAGAACGAAAGCTAACTCCAGCTAGATTTCCATCATGGTGCATTGTGATTAATGATAATGTAGTTGTGCTAGATGACAAAATACACTATGAAATCTTACACACATTAGATTTCACTCATCGTGCAACAATTTAAGGATGAAAGCTAACTCCAGCTATAATTCCAACATGATGCAATGTGCTTGGTGACAATGTGGTTGTGTTACATGGAAAACTACCCTATGAAAGCTAACACACATTAGCTTTCACTCATTGTGCCATGTTGTTTAAAGGAAAGCTAACTCCAGCTAGATTTCCATCATGGTGTAATGAGCTAACACACATAAACTTTTCCTTATAGTGCCATGTTGTTAGAAGGAAAGCTAACTCCAACTAGATTTCCATCATGGTGTAATATATTTGATAACATTGTGGCTGTGTTAGATGAAAAAATACCTTATGAAAGCTAACATACGTTAGTTTTATTGACCATGCAATGTTTGAAGAATAAAAGCTAACTCTAGCTAGATTTCCATCATAGTGCATTGTGATTGATGATAATATGGTTGTGCTGGATGGAAAACTACATTATGAAAGCTAACACATTAGATTTCACTCATTGTGCAATGATTTAAGGATGAAAGCTAACTCCAGCTAGATTTCCATTACAGTGCAATGTGATCAATGACGATGTGTTGTGTTAGATGGAAAATTACCTTATGAAAGCTAACACACATTATATTTCACTCACCATGCCATGTTAGAAGGAAAACTAAATCCAGCTAGATTTGCATCATGGTGTAATGTATTTGATGACAATGTGGTTGTGTTAGATAGAAAACTACTTTACAAAAGCTAACACACATTAGCTATTACTCACCGTGCAACATTTCAAGAACGAAAACTAACTCTAGCTAGATTTCCAAAATGGTGCATTTTGATTGATGACAATGTGGTTGTGCTAAATGAAAAAATACATCATGAAAGGTAACATATATTAGATTTCACTCATTGTGCAACGATTTAAGGTTGAAAGATAACTCCAGCAATATTTGCATCACGGTGTAAGGAGACAATGTGGCAGTGTTAGATTAAAAACTACCTTATGGAAGCTAACAAACATTAGCCTTTACTCACTATGCAATGTTTTAAGAATGAAAGCTAACCCCGGCTAGATTTTTATCATGGTGCATTGTGTTTTATGACAATGTGACTTTGTTAGATAGAAAACTACACTATGAAAGCTTACACACATTAGATTTCACTCACCATGCAACGATTTAAGGATGAAAGCTAACTTCAATTAGATTTCCAACACAACGCAATGTGATTGATGACAATGGGGTTGTATTACATGGAAAAATACCTTATGAAAGCTAATACACATTAGCTATAACTCATCATGCCATGTTAAAAAAAATCTAATTCCAGCTAGATTTTCATCATGGTGTAATGAGCTAACACACGTAAGCTTTCCCTTACAGTGCCATGTTGTTAGAAGGAAAACTAGCTCTAGCTAGATTTTCATCATGATGTATTGTATGTGATAACAATGTGGCTGTTCTAGATGGAAAACTACTTTATGAAAGTTAACATACATTAGTTTACTCACCGTGCAATGTTTTAAGAAGGAAAACTAACTCTAGCTAGATTTTCATCTTCATGCATTGTGATTGATGACGATGTGATTGTGCTAAATGGAAAACTACATTATGAATGCTAACACACATTAGATTTCTCTCACTGTGCAATGATTTAAGGATGAAAGTTAACTTCAGCCAGATTTCCAACACGGTGCAATGTGTTTCATGACAATGTGGTTGTGTTACATGGAAAACTACCTTATGAAAGATAACACATATTAGCTTTCACTCATCATGCCATGTTGTTAAAAGAAAAGCTAACTCCAGCTAGATTTCCATCATGGTGTAATTTATTTGATGACAATGTGGTTGTGTTAGATGAAAAACTACTTAATGCAAGTTAACATACATTTGCTTTACTCACCGTGCAATGTTTTAATAACGAAAGGTAACTCTAGCTACATTTTAATCATGGTGCATTATGATTGATGACAATGTGATTGTGCTAGATGAAAAACTACATTATGAAAGCTAACATAAATTGCGTTTCACTCATCATGCAATTATTTAAGGACGAAAGGTAACTCCAGCTATAATTCCATCACAGAGCAATGAGATTGATGATGATGTGGTTGTGTTAGATGAAAAGCTACCTTATGGAAGCTAACACACATTAGCTTTCACTCATCGTGCCATGTTGTTAGAAGGAAAGCTAATTCCATGTAGATTTGCATCATAATGTAATGTATTTGATGACAATGTGGCTGTGTTAGATGAAAAACTACCTTACGAAAGTTAACGCACATTAGCTATTACTCACCATGCAACGTTTTAAGAACAAAAGCTAACTCTAACAAGATTTTCAACATAGTGCATTTTGATTGATGACAATTTGGCTTTGTTAAATGGAAAATTACATTATAAAAGCGAACACACATTATATTTCACTCACCGTGCAACGATTTAAGGTCGAAAGCTAACTCCAGCTAGATTTCCATCACGGTGCAATGTGACAATGTGATTGTGTTAGATAGAAAACTAATCCAACTATGTTGTTAGGAGAAAAGCTAACTTCAACTAGATTTCCATCATGGTATAATTTATTTGATGACAATGTGGTTGTGTTAGATGGAAAACTAACTTATGAAAGCTAACAACAACTAGATTTCTATCATGGTGCATTGTGATTGATGACAACCTGGTTGTGTTAGATGGAAAACTAACTTATGAAAGCTAACAACAACTAGATTTCTATCATGGTGCATTGTGATTGATGACAACCTGGTTGTGTTAGATGGAAACTGCATTATGAAAGCTAACACAATAGATTTCAATCATCGTGAAATGATTTAAGGACTAAATCTAACTTCAGCTAGATTTTCATCATGGTGTTATGTATTTGATGACAATGTGACTCTTTTAGATAGAAAACTACCTTATGAATTCTAACACACATTAACTTTCACTCACCGTGCAATATTTTAAAAACAAAAGCTAACACTAACTAGATTTCCATCTTGGTGCAATGAGCTAATGCACATTAGGCTTTCATTCATCGTACAATGCTTTAAGAATGAAAGCTAACACATTGTTAAAAGGAAAGCTAATTATAGCTAGATTTCCATCATCATGTTATGTATTGGATGACAATGTGATTGTTTTAGATGGAAAGCTACATTTCAAAAACTAACACACATTAAATTTCACTAAACCATGCAATGTTTTAAGAACAAAAGCTAACTCTAGCTAGCTTTCCATCAGGGTGCAATGAACTAACACACATTTGCTTTCACTCATCATGCCATGTTGTTAGAAGGAAAGCTAACTCTAGCTAGATTTCCATCATGGTGTAATGTATTTGAGGACAATATGACTATGTTAGATGGAAAACTAATTTATGACAGCTAACACACATTATCTTTTACTCAACGTGCAATGTCTTAAGAACAAAAGCTAACTCCAACTAGATTTCCATCATGGTGAATTGTGATTGATAACAATGTGGTTGTGCTAGATGGAAAACTACATTATGAAAGCTAACACACATTAGATTTCACTCACCGTGCAATGAGTTAAGGATGAAAGCTAATACCAACTAGATATCCATTGTGGTACAATGTGATTGATGACAATGTGGTTGTAGTAAATGAAAAACTACCTTATGAAAGCTAACACACATTAGCTTTCTCTCATCATGACATGTTGTTAAAACAAAAGATAACTCCAACTATATTTCCATCATGGTGTGATATATTTGATGACAATGTGGTTGTTTTAGATAGAAAGCTACCTTATGAAAACTAACACACATCAGCTTTCACTCATCGTGCAATGTTTTAAGAACGAAAGCCAACTCCAGCTACATTTCTATCATGGTGCAATGTGATTGATGACAATGTGGTTGTCTTAGATTTAAAACCGCATTATGAAAAACTAACACACATTACCTTTTACTCACGGTGCAATGTTTTAAGAATGAAAGTTAACTGTAACTAGATTTTCATCATGGTGCTATGTAATTGATGACAATATCATTTTGTCAGATGAAAAACTAATTGATGACATTGTGGTTGTGTCACACTACTACATTTCGACCAAAAATCCAACGGCCGTCATGTCAGATTTTCGACACTTTCCTGTCGCATGTACGACACTTTGATTTTTTTTTAAGCGTCGGAAACTTGTCGTCGGTTAGCCGACGCCTAAATAAATGTCGGTTAAGCGACACCTATGAAACCGTCGCTTAAATGTAAAGCGTCGCTTAAGTGACATAATATTTTCGACGGTAGTAAATTTTTTTTGAGAAAATAGCCTTCATAACCGTCGCTTAAGCGACGAATATCACCTAAAAGCGTCGGATAAGTGACATATGTAGCCGTCGTTTAAGTGATGGATATCAACTAAAAGCATTGGATAAGTGACAGTTGTAAGTGTCGCTTAACTGACGCCTTTGTGTGTTTTCAAAAAAAAAAAATCAACGATTCCATTATAATTTCCCATCATAATGAAATAGTTGTGGGTAGATGACATCGTTGTCAGAGGTTAAAACTCAGAGCATGGAAGGAGGCACCGAGGATTTTGACTACCATTTTTTGTGGCAAATAAAACCCAACATAGTTGTGCATTGTTCTAAAGCTTCCATAGAGGGAGTGAGAGAAATCAATTCTATTTCAATTTTCCATCTGTTAATTCTAGTCAACACTAGTTACCATGTTTGGTTTTCTTTCTTGTAAGGCCAAGCTCAATGCCAAACTGTGAACAAATCGACTGTACAATTCTGTCATACCAGCTAAACAAGATCCT
>LPNX010780255.1:0-20286 GCA_001517045.1 Pseudotsuga menziesii
TGGATTACTTTTTTGATTAATGAAATCATTCACAGCTGCAAGCCTTTTGCACTGTTTCATTCTTCAATGGCTGAGTAAATTGTGAGATCTTCTTTGTGAGTTGCGTGTTTGTCTACATATCTATATGCTCAAATTTAACATGGTATTAGAGCCTCGACGGACAAGGAACTTCTCCTCCTCGGATCTCCTACTGGATCATTTTTTTTGTTTTGCAGGTACAACTTCGAAATGAATTCATCAGTTCCTCTTATCACCCGATCCTCAGATGCCTCAGACTATTCTGAATGGAAGTTGAAGATGATTATATGTCTAAGAAGAAAAAAACTCTTTTCGGTGTCTATTGGACTTGGTAGACATAATTTTGAGAGTGATAATGACTGGCTAAAAGCAAAGGATAAAGCTTTTGAAATAATGGAACTGGCTCTTTCTCCTGGCATGCGCTACCACAGTAGATCTATTAAATATCCAGAGGAACTCTGGACAAGATTGGACAAAAAATTTGGAAGCACATGGAGCACACCCAGCACCATAAGCATCATTGATTCAAAAGTCTCGGCCTCTACTCTCTCTGATGAAGTTGTTCAAGATGAAGATGAAGCAGAAGCTTCTACACAGTCAATTCGAATTGAAGACAGTCTCCATGTAGTGACTCCTTCTCCTGATGCTCTGGAAGTTCATGAGATATCTAATATCTCATCTTCTCATATTTCTGAAACAGAAGAAGACATTCGAATATCTGATATTGAAGAAAAATTCCACTGCACTTCCATGCAAACATTCACCGGTGATTTTCCTTTAAATTATGTGCAAAATTTACTAGTAATTGCTTCTGAAAGTGAAGAGAAATTTGATTTTTATTCCTCTAATGTTGCTGCTGGTGTGCAAATATGTGATACCTTGGATATTTTGGAAGAAATATCAGATTACTAGAGTGATCCATTCGCTCCCCATGATCTAGTTTTTCCAGCAAATTCCTGCAGGATTGCATGCACCAAAATTCAGCATTTTGAAGAAGAAGAAAGTTGTGCATCCACTGTCTCGGTTAACCATTTATTTGAATCTGATATTAACCTTATTGGATATGATATGATATTATTTATATTTGATCTGATATTTCTTGTTTTAATATATCAAATTCATAATCTTTCAGTACCGCTTGTAGCTGTTCTCATCAACGGTGTGAAGAAACAAGTACCGCAAGTCTCCTACAAAACTGCTGCTGGGGATTTGATTCCATTTCATAGTTTTGGATCTGTTTTGAACCTGTTTAGATATGATTTAATTTCTGATATGATATTATTTTGTTCATATTTTAAAATTCAAAAGCATTCAGTCATGCTTGTAGCTGCTCTCACCAATTCCGGTGTGAAAAATCAAGTACCGCACTTTCTCTTCAAAACTGCTGATGGGGATTTGGTGTTAGTTTTCTCATATGAGGTTTCTGATATTTTATTATGTGATTAATTATATATTTCAGAAGATATATCATACTATGGAGCTCCAGCATTCGCTGTCAACAGTCCCAATGCTTCTCTACCATTGATCACATGCTCATCTTCTCACAGAACTAGTAAAGAGGAAGATTTTCTGCATCCGCCTGGACACCTGCTCCGAACACTTGGGGCTGTTCTTACCAATCATGGTTTTATGTTCATGGCTACAACATATCAGTTTCTTGATTGTTCTTCACATTCTTTGAATTCTCAAGAACCTTTCCTCACTTTTCAGTTGACTTCAGTTGCTCTACATGGGTCCAGTCTTCATCCAGTAGCTGTCTATATTTCTGATTTAGTTGAGCATATCATTATTCTTCCAAAGAGGAAGATTCCTCTAGACATATGATGGAGAGGTTCACATGCCAGGCCCTAGGATACCTGTGCACAGAAGAACCAGATTGATCCTAATTCTACCTGCTTAATTAGAAGGGGGGGTTTTTTCCCATGTGGTTTTTCCCCAAGCACCTTATTTTTGAGCAGTTACTTTATTTTACTTGATGTAATGGGTGACCTATGGTCTTAGTTACCAGGGCCCACAGTTTGTCCAAGTTAGCATTTAGGGGGGGTGTTAGGATTATTAATCCTCCCTTGTACAAATTTGGTCATATGTCTAAATCAGGAGTCATGTCTAAATCGGGAGTCCATCCAATCTATTTATAGTCATTAGCACCATTGGTTAAACTTGACCTAATTGGGGCACATGTTTCAGTTACCAAAGTGTGGGGAACACTAATTGAGGATCACTACCACTTATTGCACTTGATTGCATAAGTTTAGGAGTCTCCTAGATCAATCCCTACAATTTAGGAAGCAACTGGAAGTGCCGAAACCAACCAAGGTCAGTTAACTTTAGTTGATGACAAGTCAAACCAAGTTAGGATTCAGTTACATTCAGTTCTAGCTCTCTACATTCAGTTAAATAATGGTTTAATTAATTGCACACATGTGGGGCATTTTTCTCACCTACCACGGTCAGTTAACCATTATTTAATACTAAATGTAACATTTGGTTGTGTTTTAGAACTCCGGTTATGATTTAGACAAGGACAGTTAACTACTGGGTCCTTAACTTCAGTTGATGACTAGTCAAGCCAAGTTAGGAGTCAGTTACATTCAGTTAAATAATGGTTTAATTAATTGCACACATGTGGGGCGCTTTTCTCACCTACCACAGTCAGTTAACCATTATTTAATACTAAATGTAACAGTTGGTTGTGTTTTAGAACTCCAATTGTGATTTAGACAAGTCTTGGTTACCTACAGTCAAGTAGAGTCATCAATTCAAACTTCCTCATGTGGATTCGAATTGTTTGTGGCTATTAAAGCCATTTTACATCATTGTAATTATTATCTGGATTACTTTTTTTATTAATGAAAGCATTCACAGCTGCAATCCTTTTGCACTGTTTCATTCTTCAATGGCTGAGTAAATTGTGAGATCTTCTTTGTGAGTTGTGTGTTTGTCTACATATCTATATGCTCAAATTTAACAGTAAAGCAGAAAAAGTAGATAGGCGCCTAGGAGGCCAGGAATAAAGAAGATTTGATTCCTAAGGCTTTCCCAAGTTCAACATTGGTCAAATATGGCAATTTTGACCTCCATGGATAGGCAATTAGCAACTTGCACAAGGTGGGACACATGAACTAGGAAAATAAGACAGAAATAATGAAATTAATGTCTAAGTGGGTAAACTATAGGTTGATTATTCTAACAGGGTTATCATCCTAAGAGCTCTTGTATGAAGAAGCAAATGTACATGTTGACCCAACTCCTGCAGAATAATAACATCTCCCTTCGTGATTACTTAAAGAAGAGGGAATGAGGATCAAATTCAAAGGACAGAGAGAGAGTACATGCCTTGGTTGCTAACACATCAAGCTCACCTAGCTTCATCATAGACTCTAGAGCTTCTAGACACATGGTTTCAACAAAAGAGGCATTATCCTCTCTTGACATGTCGAAAGGTCCACCAATTGTATTGGGATATGACTCTCTCACTGACAGTTTGGGGAAGGGAAGGATTGATATTGACCATGGTAAGTTCAATAATGTGTTGTATGTTCTAGGTATTGCCTTTAATCTCTTGTTAGTGTATCATATGACTCACATTGGGTCTCCAAAGAAGGTCATATTCTCCCCTGATGATGTTGAAATCACTGATATTTCGAATGGTAAATTCATAGGAAAAAGTGTTCTTGATCAAACTTCGAAGGTATAAATGTTTTCCCATTTTATACCCTACTCAAACAACTCTGCTCTTCTGATTCATGCTAATGAGGCAAGCAAGATTTTGGCATGAAATATTTGGCCATCTTAACTACAACTATGTTTCTGATTTGAGTGAAAAAGATATGTTCATAGGGTTACCAAAGATCAAGTTTTCTAAGGGATTCTATCAAGGTTTTATCCTAGGAAAACACCCAAAGCACAAATATGAGAGAGCTAGTCATGAGAGAACCTCTGCACCTCTTAATTTGATCCATAGTGACATTGCTGGTCAATTTCGTCATGTGTCCATCAGTCAATCCAAATATGCAATGACCTTCATAGATGAATTTTCTATATATGGTTGGGTTCACTTCCAAAAGCATAAGTATGAAGTTTTTCACCTCTTCAAAGTATTTAAAGCCTTGGTTGAAAACCAGTCTATGAGGAAACTCAAGATCCTTAGATCCGACAATGGTGTTGAGTATGTCAAGTCTAAGTTCATTCAGTATTGTAAATTTGTAGGTATTTAGATGTAGCATTCAATCCCATACACACCATAGAAAAAAATGGTGTTGCTAAGAGAAAGAACAGGTCACTGAAGGAGATGGCAACCTACATGATGGAGGCTAAGACTTTGTCACCAATTTTTTGGGATGAGGCTATAAAATGTGCATCCTACATCCAAAATAGTGTGCCTCATAATAATCTTGATGGTATGAATCCTTTCAAATCTTGGAGTGGGCACAAGCCAGATGTGACCCACTTCAGGATTTTTGGCTTAAAGGCTTGGGCTAGAATTCCAACTGAAAAGAGAAAGGCTTTGCAGCACCAAATCCAAGAGTGCCTATTTGTCGGGTATTATGAATATTCAAAAGGGTACAAGATGATCAACTTGAGCAATAACAAATATTTCATTGAAAGAAGTGTTCAGTTCCAAGAAGAGCCTTTAGTAGCAGATAAAGTTGGAGAGTCTTCTTCACCACCAGATCCATTGATTGTAAGTGGAGAGACTAATGAGTTTGCTGATTCTAATATGTATTATAATGATTATTTGATTGTAGATCCTGATATTCCTACAATACAAAAATGGGCAGCAAAGACCATTCATGCAGATTGGGAATGAGCCGAAAATGTTAGTGATACTAGGAGGACTAGATCTGAGTTTGAGAGTGCCCTTTGTATGAAAGATACTCTATTTGATGAGAAGTGCTATATGATGGTTGAATAAGATCCACGGACATATTAATATGCAACACATGATCCAAAATAGAAAACTTCTATGAAATAAGAATTAAGCTCTATTCAGAAGAATAACACTTGGGAATTGGTTGATCTTCCCCCAGGGAGGAAGCTAGTTCAATGTAAGTGGGATTTCAAGACTAAGTTTGATGCTGATGGTTCACCTTTGAAATATAAGGAAATATTGGTAGAAAATGGCTACTCACAATTATATGGTATTGACTACAATGAAACCTTTGCACTAGTGGCAAAGATGGACTCCATAAGGCTAGGTTTAGCTATTGCAACTTCGAAGCAGTGGGAGGTACATCACATGGATGTGAAGTGTGCTTTCCTAAATGGATATCTCACTAAATAGATTTACATGCAACAACCTTAATGGTTTTTTTCTAATCCATCTTTAGTGTGTAGGTTAAGGAAATCATTGTATGGGCTCAAGCAAGCCCCCAAGGCTTGGTATGCCAAGATTGATGGCTTTCTGCTGTCATTGAGTTTTGTTCGATGCAAGTCTGATCCTAGTGTCTATTTGAATATGATTCATGGTTATTTGATGATTATTTTATAGTATGTGGATGACCTTCTGATTACAGGAAGTTCAAAGGAAGAGATTTCCTCCTTGAAGGATGCAATGAACCATGCATTTTGTCTGACAGATTTGGGATTGTTTAGCGAATTCTTGGATCTAGAAATTTCTCAATCCCAACATGGAATCAAATTACATCAGTCCATGTATGCCTTATATTTGCTGAAAAAGTTCAACATGAATGATTGCAAGCCAAGAAAGACTCCCTTCCTTTCAGGAGTTAAGCTTGAAGAAGCAGTTTCTTCTCCTATGGTAAATAATACATTGTATAGCAAGGTTATTGGGTGTTTACTTTATATTACACACACTTGACCTGATCTATCGTATGAATTTAGTATGTCTTCAAGATACATGTATCAGCCTCATGAGATCCACTGGAGAGAAGCCAAAAGGATCATAAACTATGTTCAAGGAACAAGAACTCATGGGATCTTCTACAAAGAAAAATATGATCTATAGAAGCAGAGTATAGAGGATTTGTAAATGCAACAACTCAATGTTTGTGGTTACAGTAAATACATGGAGAATGTGGCTTTGAATCATAGTTTTCAACTGTTATCTACTGTGATAATCAGATCACCATTCAAATATGCAATGATCTAGTTCAGATACAGTGAACCAAGCACATTGAGATCCATATGCACTACATCAGATAGCTTATGCATGATGGTACCATTCATGTACTCTTCTATGCATATTCAGAACAAGTAGTAGACATCTTCAACAATTTTTTTTGTAAAGACATTCAGCAATCTCAAATCACTACCCGGGATTGCTAATCATGTTGTGGAGCATGATTGATGACAAGATTTCCAAAAAAAATCATGTCCATGTTTAAGGGAGGATTTTCCCATTGGGTTTTTACCTCTTTCCTTGGTTGTATGGACAAGCAGGATGTAAAGATTGACTAAGCATTAATTCTAGGTCCTATAATTCTCTAATATTTACTCATAAATTTAGGGTTAAGGGGGGCTGTTAGAATAATCAACCCATAGTTACCTACCTTAGACATTAATTATATGATTTTTGTCTTATCACCTAGTTTCCCAAATTCCAGACTATGCTAGTTTCCTTCTACATGTCCTAGAAGTCAACACATGCCAAAACTGAGTCATGGAGCACTTGGAAAACATCTTGGAAACCCATTTTAGCATCTCTAATTTATTCCAGATCCTCCAAAGCGTATATCTACTTTTTCTAAAAAGGTGCCTGTTTTATTGAGATTTAAGGAAAAAGGAAAAGCTAGACTTGGTGTAGTCGACTTGTTTTTTTCTCACATCATCCTCCCTAATTTTATCCTAATAAAATAATATATGAGTTGTCTTTCCATCTCTTATTAGCTTTCCTACTTGACTTAGCCAATTCATGAGCATCTCGGTGGATTTGGAAACTGCTTTATGCACCTATGGGGGATTTGACTAGATTTAGTAAGCTTGCTTTTTGACCTTTTTGAATGTCATCCTTATGCATTTGAATCTCTCATGTAATTATATATTGTAGAATCCTATTACTTCACAAGGTTGGATATTGTACACTTAATCAATACAGATTAGTGTTATGCTCCAATTTCAGTCTCCTTTGGTGTTAATTTTGCATGTTTGATTACCAATTTTGTGAGTGTAATTGTTCTATCTCTTGGGTTCAATTTCCATAGTAAATGATATAATTACAGTAGTGTTAGGTTTTAGATGCTATTTATAATTTGAATAATCTTGAATCTTACTCTTTTGTAACTTATATACTTGATAATATATATATACTGTGGTTTTCAGAAGATGATAACAGACTGTAAGATTTATCTGTTCTGGTTTATTTTCTGACTATTTCTAAATTAACCTACACCGATTTATTCTTACTGTAAGTTTATATTTGTTTTGAGGAATAGATAGTTAAATAATATTGTTAAGAAGTTTATCATGTTTTATGTTCTTATTTGTTTGATTTTGATTATAAGATAAATAAAAAGTTCAGATAGTTAGTTTCCATGACATAATTTGATTTTTATTGCCAGTAAGCAATTATTCAAAAAAGAAATAAGGGAAAAAGGGTGAATAAAACCTCCTGAGTCTTTACTATTTTTCTGGGTTGAAATGTGTTGAAAAGGTTTTTATTTACTTTCTTAGTTTAAAATTACCAAACAGTTTTAATACTGTTTTATGTGGAAATGTATTAAGTTTTGTATATTCATGTATTAGCTAATTGTGATTATAGCAATGAAAAAAATGTATGCTTATTTGATTTTCGTTGAAAACTGTATCATCCCTCTGCTAATAAAAGAGGATATAATCATAGTCATATTTGACAGTTGTTAGAATAATCAACCCATAGTTACCTGCATTAGACATTAATTTTATTATTTTTCTTATTACCTAGTTTTCTAGATTCCATTCTATGCTAGTTGCCTTCTACACATCATAGAAGCCAACACATGATAACAATGAGTCATGGAGCGCTTGGGAAACATCTTGGAAACCCAATTTATCATGCCGTCTTTATTCTAGAGCCTCCAAAGCACATATCTTCTTTTTTTTTCTGAAAAGATGCTTGTTTTATTTTGATTTAAGGCAGGAAAAGCTAGACTAGGTGTAGTTGACTTGTTTTTTTTTCCCACATCATCCTACCTCCTTTTCTCCAAATAAAAGCATGTATGAGTTTTCTTTCCATTCCTCTTTAGATTTCCCACTTGACTTTGCCAATTTGTGAGCATCTACCTAGATTTGAAAACTACCTTATGCACCTATGGGGGATTTGACTAGATTTGGTAAGCCTGTTTTTTACTATTTTGAATGGAATATTTATGCATTATATTCTCCCATGTACTGATATATTTCAGTATACAATTACTTCATAAGGTTGGATATTGTACACTTACTCAATACATATTAGTGTTATGCTCCAATTTCAGTCTCCTTTGGTGTTAACTTTGCATGTTTGATTAGCAATTTTGTGAGTGTAATTTTTCAATCTCTTGGGTTCAATTTCCACATGGTATCAAAGCCTTTGTAGATCAATTTCTCTCCTTCCAAATTTTTATTATAGGTTCAACATCATTGACTGGGAGCGCATTCTGCTAACTCGAGGGCACAGTTTCTAAGCTATGGACCAATCTCAGAAGATCATCTTGTCTCCGTTCAATTTATTTGAGTGGAAATATGAGATGGAGATATTTTTAAGAGAGAAATGTCTCTACAGGGTGACTATGGAAACTAAGTTAGAGCGCAATGTAGCTGCAGAGAAAATTAAATGGCACAACATAAGGGATGAGGCCTATGGTATTTTATGTCTAAGCATTTCAAGAGACCTCCTCTTCCATATTGATGGATTAAAATCACCTAATGAAGTGTGGGAGAATATAGAAGAGATTTTTTGAAAGACAGATGAGATGAGAGGACATCAAATTGAGAATGAGCTGATCTCCTTGAGTCCCGGTAGCTTCGAATCATTGCAACTCTACTTTTCCAAGTTTTTTTCCCTTGTTTTGTAGTTGAAATAGTGTGGTATTGAAAAGAAGGAACAAAAACTTGTCTTGGCCATACCCTATAAGCTTGGTCCTGACTATGCAGTGTTTTTTTTTACCTTCCATGCCACCAAGTTGACAGTTCGATCTTGGAAGATGCCTAGGCTTGCAGACTTCATGGAATCCCTCATACAAGAGAAAGATAAGTTGGTGATGATGGGAACCATCAAACCTTCCAAAGACCAATCTTTGGTTTCTAGAGATTCAAGGGTGGATTCAAAAAAAAATTAAAAAGCTAAAAATCCACCAGAGAAAAAGAGAGACAAGAACAAGTATCAAGAGGATCTCGAAGGTTCGAAGAAGAACTCCCAGAAGAAAAAGAACAAAGGAGAAATGAGCAAGTGCGCATACTACAGTAAGGGCTATCATCTCGAGAGCTCTTGTATGAAAAATAAAATTGACATGTTGACCCAACTCCTAGAGAAGAATAACATCTCCCTTCCTGATTTCTCAAAGAAGATGGAAGGAAGATCAAATTCAAAGGACAAAGAGAGAGTACATGCCTTGCTTGCTGGCACATCAAGCTCACATAGCTTCAATCATAGACTCTAGAGCTTCTAGACATATGGTTTCAAAAAAAGAGGCATTCTCCTCTCTTGACCTATCGAAAGGTCTACCAATTGTTTTGGGAGATGACTCTCTCACTAACAGTTTGGTGAAGGAAAGGATTGATCTTGACCATGGTAAGTTCAATAATGTGTTGTAGGTTCCAGGTCTTGCCTTTAATCTCTTGTCAGTGTATCAGATGACTCATACTAGGTCTCTAAAGAAGGTCATATTCTCCCTTGATGATGTTGAAATCACTGATATTTTGAATGGTAAAGTCATAGCAAAAGGTGTGGTTGTTCACACATCAAAGGTATACATGTTTTCCCATTTTCTACCCTACTCAAACCCCTCTACTCTTTTGATTCCTACTAATGAAGAAATAAATATTTTACATGAAATATTTGGCCATATTAACTACAAGAATCTTTCTGATTTGATTAACAAATATACGGTCACAGGCTTACCAAATATCAAGTTTTCTAAGGGAGTCTGTCAAAGTTGTATCCTAGGAAAACACCCATAGTAGAAGTATGAGAAAGCTAGTCATAAGAGAACCTTTGCACCTCTTAAGCTGGTCCATAGTGACATTGCTGGTCCATTCCCTCATATGTCCATGATTCAAGTGAAATATTCACTGACCTTCATAGATTAATTTTCCAGGTATTGTTGGGTTCACTTCCTAAATCATAAGTCTAATGTTTTTGACCTCTTCAAAGTCTTTAGAGCATCGATTGAAAACCAGTCTAGGAGGAAACTCAATATACTCATATCTGACAATGGTGGTGAGTATGTCATGTTTGAGTTCATTCAGCACTATAAATATGTAGGTATTGAGATGCAGCATTCAATCCCTTACACACCAGAGCAAAATGGTGTTGTTGAGAGAAAGAACAGATCACTGAAGGAGATGGAAACCTGCATGATGGAGGCGAAGACTTTGCCACCAAATTTTTGGGACAAGGATATAAATTGTGCATCCTAAATCTAGAATAGGGTGCCTCATAAGCAGCTTGATGGTATGACTCCTTTTGAAGCTTGGAGTGGGCACAAGCCAGATGTGACCCATTTCAGGATTTTTGGCTCAAAGGCTTGGGCTAGAATTCGAACTAAAAAGAGAAAGAATTTCCAACCCCAAAATTCAAGAGTGCCTATTTCTTGGGTATTCTAAATATTCAAAAGGGTACAGGCTGATCAACTTGAGTTCTAACAAATATTTGATTTAAAGAAGTGTTCATTTCTAAGAAGAGCCTTTAGTAGCAGTTGAAGTTGGAGAGTCTTCTTCACCACCAAAACCATTGATTGTAAGTGGAAAGACTAATGAGTTTTTTTATTCTGATATGTATGATAATGACCCTAATATTCCTAATAGTCCTACAATACCAAAATTGGCAGAAAATACCATTCATGCAACTGGTGAACTAGCTGGAAATCCTAGTGATACTAGGAGGACTAGATCTCAATTTGAGAGTGCCCTTTGTGTGAAAGATCCTCTATTTGCTGGGAAGTTCTATCTTATGGTTGAATCAGATACAAATACATATCAATATGCAGCACATGATCCAATATGGAAAACAACCATGAAGGAATAATTCATCTCGCTCCAGAAGAACAACACTTGGGAACTGGTTGATATTTCCCCAAGGAGAAAGCTAGTTCAATGTAAGTGGGTTTTCAAGACTAAGTTTGCTGCTAATGGCTCACCTTTTAAATATAAGGAAATATTGGTAGCTAAGGGATACTCACAAGTACATGGTATTGACTACAATGAAACCTTTGCACCAGTGGAAAATATGGACTCCATAAGGATATCTCTATCCATTCTAGCTTTGAAGTAGTGGGAAGTGCATCACATGGATGTGAAGTGTGATTTCCTAAAGGAGATCTCTCTAAAGAGACTTACATACAGCAACCTGAAGGGTTTGTTTCTAATCCATATTTAGTGTGCAGGTTAAAGAAATCATTGTATGGGGCTCAAGCAAGCCCCTAGGGCTTGGTATGCCAAGATTGATGACTTTTTGCTATCACTAAGTTTTGTTCGATGGAATTTTGATCCTAATGTATATTTGAAGCTGATTCATCTTTGATGATTATTGTTTTATATGTGGATGACCTACTGATTACAGGAAGTTCAAAGAAACAGATTGTCGCCTTGAAGGATGCAATGAACCATGCATTTTCTATAACAGATTTGGGATTGTTGAGCCAATTCTTGGGTCTCGAAATTGCTCAATCCCAACATGGAATAAAATTACATCAGTTCAAGTATGCTTTGGTTTTTTTGAATAATTTTAACATGAAATATTGTAAGCCAAGCAAGACTCTGTTCCTTTCAGGAGTTAAGCTTGAAGAAGGAGGTTCTTCTCCTATGGTAAATAATACACTGTATAGGCAGATGAATGGGTGTTTTCTTTATTTTACACACACTTGAACTGATCTATCTTATATAGTTAGTGTGGCTTAGATATACATGGATCAGCCTCATGATATCCACTAGAGAGAAACCAAAAGGATCCTAAACTTTGTTCAAGGAACAAGAACTCATGGGATCTTCTAAAAAGAAAAATATAATCTTGATTTCATTGGGTTTACTGATAGTGATTGGGCAGGTCACAACACGTATCGAAAGTATACATCAAGATATGTGTTCATGCTTGCAGAATGACCAGTCAGCTGGTCAAGCAAGAAGCAGAGTGCCATAGCACTCTCATCTACAGAAGCAGAGTATAGAGGAGTTGTAAATGTACCAACTCAATGTTTGTGGTTTCTGGGGATACTTGGAGAATGTGGCTTCGAATCAAAGTTTTCAACTATTATCTACTATGATAATCATAGCACCATTCAAATATGAAATGATTTATTCATTGAGATCCATATGCACTACATAAGACAACTTGTGCATGATGGTACCATTGATCTACTCTTTTGTGCATCTTTAGAACAAGTAGCAGACATATTCACCAATGTTTTTTGTGAGATGACATTCAACAATATTAAATCACTACTGGGGATTGTTGATCATGCTGTGAAGCATGATTGATGACAATATTTCAAAATTTTTGTTTTTCTTGTCCATGTTCAAGGGAGGATTTTCCCACTGGGTTTTTGCCTCTTTCCTTGGTTGTATGGATAAACAATATGTAAAGGGTGACTAATCCTTGTTTCTAGGCCCTATAGTTTTATGATATTTAATAATAAAGTTATGCTTAAGAAGGGGTGTTATAATATCAACTCATAGTTACCTACATTAGACATTAATTTAATTATTTTTGTCTTATGACCTAATTTTCTAGATTCAATTCTATGCTATTTGCCTTCTACACATCCTAGAAGTCAACACATGATAAAAATGGGTCATGGATCACTTTGGAAACATCCTAGAAACCCAATTTAGCATGTATTCTTTATTCCAGATCCTCCAAACTGCATATCTTCTTTTTGTAAAAAGATGCCTGTTTTATTGTGATTTAAGGCAAAAGGAAAATCTAGACTAGGTGTAGTTGACTTGTTTTTTTTCCCACATCATCCTCCCTATTTTTATCCAAATAAAATAATCTATGAGTTGTATTTCCATCCCTTTTTATCTTTCCCACTTTACTTATCCAATTCGTGAGCGTCTATTTAGATTTGGAAATTGCTTTATGCACCTATGGGGGATTTGACTAGATTTGGTAAGCCTTCTTTTTTACTATTTCGAATGGAGTCTTTATGCATTCTATTCTATCATTTAATTATATATTTTATAAACCTATTACTTCATAAGGTTTTCAATTCTACACATACTCAATACATATTAGTGTTATGCTCCAATTTCAGTCTTCTTTGGTGTTAATTTTGCATGTTTGATTAGCAATTCTGTGAGTGTAATTGTTCTATCTCTCGGGTTCAATTTCCATAGAATTTTTCTTCAAAATAGGTTTTATTTATAAAAAAATAATTACTCTGAAATTAATAGATAGTTAGTATTTGATTATAATTTTATTCTAGTTTCATTTTACTTAGTTTAATGATGAAATTATCTCACTAAACTTCTAGCCTTATTTAATGTTTCTTTAAGCTAACCATACTTATTTATTTCCTATTTTTATAATTCCTTTTGGGTTACCATAGTAATAGTCTTATAGTAAATAATTTATCTACTGTGTAAATAAATACACAGACTAAATATATATGTATTTTTAAATCTTTCCTAGATACAAATTTGTTTATATTATTGTAGAGTACTATGTGTAAGGAAAAAATCTAAATAGAAAGGAAAAAAATACTGATGATAAACTCTTATGAAACTTCTATAAGGAAATAATCACATTCATGCATACCTCATTCGATTCTTTAACTGAATTTAATCTAACCTACTATACTATAGTACTGCCTTTAAAAGGTGTGGAAAAATACAGTTAGGTATTATTTTAATCTACCAATAAAATTGAGATTATTCTAATTATTTACCCTAATTTATATCTATTCCTGCATTTGACTAGTTTTTGACAATAAAAATATTTCATTAAGTAAGCATAACAAAAACATAATAGAAACATAACACATTATTGCTTAAACTCAATCCTTCTAGATGTAAATATGGAATTATAAAACTAGATAAACCATGTAGAACTTGGAAATGTAGAAAAGGTGACAATAGCTTAAGGAACATGTTCCTCCTAGCCAACTCCTAGAGATAGCTGAACTACAATTCTTAGGACCCAGGAGCTTGTCTCCTGGTCCACCTGGTAGAAGTACTAGGTGAAAGATGTAGTTTAGTAATCCTCTACAACTCTACTAATTATTCAGCATTAAATCTATCATGCTCGTAGAAATATGGACTCAAATTAGAATAGCTGCACTAGTTTATAACTTCAGCACTTTTCACTCAACACAAACTTTTGCTCATCCCCTCCATCGAATTTTCTTGTGCACTTCATTCACTCAAAATGTTCACAAGTAAAGAATGAGGAGCCTCAGATGTCTTCAATGGGAAGTTTTATTAGCATGCCTAGGTCTTCTGGGTTAGTTTTCACTTAATGAGTCACCTGCTCTTGTTCCACTTTCTTGAGGAACATGAAAACAAAAATAGGGAAGTTTCCTACTGCAATAACTAGAAGTAGTTTGAGGATGCTTCCGAGTGTCAATTTGCACTCAACCCAGCCTACTCTACCAAGCGACCAGTAAAACACTCATTTAATAGTTTCCTTAAGTTGTTGCCTCATCTTTCATTTACTAATTAATAAAATATTCAGTAATTACATTCAATTATCCTTGAACCCACTTGGTCATTAATTACAAAGTTTATAATAAAATATAACATAATGCTTCTTAAAACGTAAAATGTTTTACAATTTAGGGCATGTGACATACACACCCCCTTAAATTATAACATCGTCCTCGATGTTATTTATTCCTCGTCCTCAAAATTACCTTAGATTAGAATTGGATATGCATCCCGCAAATGACTCTCCAATTCCCAGGCGGTTTCTTTTGTACTAAGGTGCTTCCATTGCACCTTTACCTGACCAATGGTGAAATTCTGAGGAAAGATCTCCCTCCTTTCAAGGATACAATCCAGTTCCACCTACACATCATTCCAGTTTATAACATGAGTAGCATCATGTACATATTTTTTTAACATAGAAATATGAAAAACATTATGAACCTTCAAATCTGTCGGCAAAGCCAATTGATATGCTGCATGTCCTATTCTGGATAGTATATCAAAAGCTCTGCAATATCAGGGTTACACCTTAGAACAACTTCCTAACCTCAAGGAACTTTTTTTAGGCCTTCCCTTTATAAAGACATGTTCACCCACCTTGAACTCTTGCTGAAGCTTGGTAGTGATTTTTGTAAGAAAACTCTACCAATTGTTAATAATCTTCCCATTTACCTGGTTGTTCCTTAACATACATTCTAAGCATATCTTCCAATACCTGATTCACTCTTTCAGTCTTTCCATCTGTCTGGGGATGAAAAGAGGTACTGAAATTTAAAGAAGTATTTAGACCTTTAAACAAATTCTTCCATAAATTGCTCGTAAACGTAGGTTCTCTGTCTAAAATTATAACTTTTGATATCCCATTTAAACGAAATATTTGTTTCATGAATATATCGACAATATTAGTAGCCTTGTAAGTGGTTTTTATAGGTATAAATTGAGCTTCTTTACTAAGTTTATCAACAACTACCATTATTGAGTCATTCAGATTTTGATTTCTAGGTAGACATGTAATAAAATCAAGACTTATTATTTCCCACTTCCAGCTAGGGATAGGTAATGGTTGAAGTAATCCGGTTGGATGTTGGTGTTCAGTCTTAACTTGTTGACATTCAAAACACTTGGCAGTGTATTCTTCCAATTCATTCTTCATGTTTGGAAAAAAATAAGCGTTCCATAACATGGTTATAGTCTTCTGATAACCAGGATGTCCCAAGTAAGGAGTCTTATGAATTTCATTTAAAATTAATAACTTAATCTTGGGTACATTAGTTATATACAACCTATCTTTATATAGTAATAAAAAAATTTCATTTAGACTATACCGTGTACTTAAACTTTCAGTTAAATTTTCTATTACGTTTGCTTGTAATTTCTGATAGTTTTAATCCAATCTCACTCCTTCCTCTAGCTATTCTTCTAAATCTGTTTTATAAGTGCTGATTGCTGCCACAAAATTTAGTTTTGATTTCTACTTAGAGCATCATCAACCTTATTTTATTTTCCCTTAATATGTTGGATTTTAAAATCGTACTCGCTAAGGAAACCTAGACACCTAGCTTTCCTTATGTTTAAGTTAGTTGATCCAATAAATATTTTAATCCTCTATTAGGTGTCATTAATATAAAATTTCTTCCAATTAAATGATGGCACCGCATCTTCAAATCATGTATGACTGCAGCCAAATTTAAATCATAGGTTGCATAGTTTTTCTCATGAATATTAAGCTTCCTAGACTCATATGCAATTACGTGTCCTTCTTGAGTTAAAACTCCACCTAGAACGCCATTGCATGTGTCAGTGCATACTATAAATTCTTTATTAGGATCAACAATTCTTAAGATTGGTGCAGTATTTAGTAATGTTTTTAACTTTTTAAAACTTTCTTCACACTTTTGACTCCACTCGAATTTCTTCCCTTTCTTTTGTAAATAAGTTATGGTATTTGTGATTCTTGAAAACCCTTCAATGAATCTTCGATAATAGCCAGTAATTGCCATGAATCACCGTACATTAGTTACATCCTTTGGGACTGACCATTCTTCAATTGCTTTGATCTTTTCTAGATCTACTGATATCTCTTCTTTAGTTACTACATGGCCCAAGTACTATATTTTATCCTTAAATAAATCACACTTACTAATTTTTACATAAAGATGATGTTCTCGCAATTCCTGTAAAACAATTTTTAAGTGCTCCTCATGTTCTTCATTAGACTTAGAATAAATTAAAATGTCATCAATGAATACTACCATGAATTTATCAAGGTATTTGTGCAACACATTATTCATTAAGTGCATGAAGACAGTCGAGGCATTAGTAATCCCAAATGGCATAACAACAAATGCATAGTGACCATATCTGGTCCTAAAAGTTGTTTTAAAGATGTCTTCATATTTGATGCGGACCTGGTGATAACCAGATCATAAATCAATCTTTGAAATTACAACTTATCCATGTATCTGATCAAACAGATCATCTATTCGGGGAAATGGATATCTATTTTTAATGGTCATTTTATTAAGTTGACGGTAATCTATACATAAGTGTAGAGTGTTGTCCTTATTTTTTATTAAAATAATAGGTGGTCCCCAAGGAGACACACTGGGTCTAATATGCTTCTTCTCAATAAGTTATTTTAACTGTGATTCAAATTCATTTAATTCTAATATATTCATCCAATAAGGGGCCTTTGAGATGGGCACTGCACTATGTACCAACTCAATAGTGAAGTCTAACTCCCTCTTCGGAGGCAGTCCCACAATTTCTTCCAAAAATACACCTGAATACCCCCTCACGATTGGAATATATTCAATTTTTAGTTTATCTTAATTATTAGTATGTTCTTCATTAATTACAATTACAGCAAAGGCTTTACAACCCTTCCGAACAACTCTCTTTAATTGCAAAGCATAGATCCGTCGAATAGTTGTTTTCCTAGGGATTCCTCTTACGTTTATTGTTTATCCTTCATTATTTACGCAAGTAAAAGTTTGATCAAAATAGTTTGGAACTACTTTATGATGTTCTAACCAGTCCATACCAATTAAGATATCATAAGAACCTAAAGGTAGTACATTAAGCTTCACAGAGGTTTCAAACTGATCCATGTTTAGAATACAATATTTTACAAAACTAATCACTTTTCTTTTTGCATGAGTAGCTAGCTAAACTAACCATGCCTTTGCATGCATTTCCAAACTTTTCTACTGATAACTTGCATTTTTCTACGAAATCGGGAGAAACATAACTTAAGGTAGCCCCGAGGTCAATTATGAAAGATATAGGTGTTTGATTCAGCTTACCTTCTACTTCCACCATGGAATTTTGATAATATTTCTACCTAATTTACAGTGTTTCATTGATCTTGGGAATTATCCTATCTAAATCACCAATAGTCATCTCCTCCTACACCGTATGTATGTTGCTGACAGTCTTCTTTCGATTAGGGAAAACTGATGCATAATGAGGACCATTACATTCCCAACATTTTACTCGTTCTTTACGTTCATTATTTTTAGTATAATTGTTGTGATTATTAGTACGTTCTTTATTTATAGGGCCATTTGGGTTTAACTGTGAATTAACTTTATTCCCTTGGAAATTTTTATTCAGAAAATTACATGTGTTATTATTCCTAAAATTGCGGTTAGGTATAAAACCTTTCTTCTACTGTTCAAAATTATTAGAACTTTTAGCCTTCCAGTTTGACATACTTTCCTTTTTGCGGTTCTGCTCATAACAAAAATTCGCCTTTCGCATAACCTCCTCTATGTTTTTTGGATTATCATATTTAATTCTGTCTTTTATATGAAAAGCTAAGCATCTTAGAAACCGTTGTACTTTAGGATTTTCATCCATAATGTAAGGCATGTATTGTAGCAGACTTACATATTTACTATTTAATTCTTTCATGTTCATTGTTCCCATCTTTAGTTCATAAAATTACTTAGCTCTCTCTCTATAGTATTGTTCTGATAAGAAATTATTTTTAAAATATTTATTAAAGGTACTCCGGTTAATGTTCTTTTCCCTAATACCTTTTATTCATTTTAGGTCTTGCCACCAAATATCTACCTTCCAAGTTAGGTTATATATGGCTATTCTTTCTTTTAGCTAGTTAGAGTAATTATAGATTTGAAAATACTTCTTCATCCCAGACAACCATGATTCAACCTCTTCTCCTTTCTTAGTTTCACCATTGAAAGTTGGTGGTTTTATATTCTTAAATTCTCCTGAAATTTCTTCAAAAGGCTTAAATTTTCTTTTTCTTGAATGATAATTATCTTCGCTACTATCACTAGTATACTGATAATTCTTCCTATGTGGATCGCCATAAATCTCAGAAGAAGAAATAATTTTGATTTTAGACTGTTTAGAATTTTTGGTTTTGTGTTGGTAGGACATATCCTTAGATCCTCTCTGTTTATCTTTTTCTTCATTCTAAAATTTTTCCATCAAGATCTAATTCAGCTCCTCTTGAGCTCTTAGAATTCTTTCATTTTCCTTTTTGATTTTTTCCATCTCAGTTCTTAATTCTTTAATATTTTGTAATAACTTTAAAGAGTTATTAGTTATTTCTTTCTGAACTAGTTCTCTACTAGAATTACTTCGTTCTTTAAACGGGGACTCTTTATCTGCATATTCCTCGAGTCTTTCCATACCTGCAGTTTAGCTCAGAAATTTTTTTCTGGAAATAACATATCAAAAGAAAAAATAATAATCAGTATGCATGCATTAAACTTACTATTTATCTATGGAAGTTGAGCCTCATTCAGGCCTAGTGTATGAGCTTGTGCTCCGATACCACATATAATACTCCAAAAATATGGAAAAATTTAAAAATTTTCATGTGACATAAAATGTTTGTAGTTGTCACTACCGAGGAACATTTAACTATTAACGGTTGACATAAACAGGTTTAAAATTGAACTGATTATTTTGTTAATTTTTAGTTTGCATACTTATTGTGTTTTTTCATAAATCATTGTTAAGGATTTTATTTAGCAGGTTGTGATTTGGAACAATAGGAATTAAAACACTTGTTTGATTACTTAAGTGTAAAGTTTGTTTTATTGTTTTATAAAAATGTGAAGGAAATTTAGTTGAAATCCGAGGCTTACTTATATTTTTAGCTAATGCAGTGAAGTGATGCTTATTTTATAGGAATTTTTACAGGTAAGAAGTTTTGTTACCAATTTTCGAATCGAGATTATTATCTCCACTAGCATAAAATATAATGTTAGTAATTTTATTTATTTTACAGCTTTGATCAAATGAATGAGGTATCGTTGACCTGTATATTTATGTTCTAAATAGTTTCTGTTAAACTTAAGTGTTTAGTAAACTAAACATAGTTCAGTTGCTCTTCCATTCTTCTATAACTATATATTAATTCTTGCACATGATCTAGGAACTAGGAATCAAATCATCAAAGAATTATTAACAAATTACTCATGAATTGGCAATAATCGGAACCAGAAATGGTTT
>LPNX010780255.1:22873-59931 GCA_001517045.1 Pseudotsuga menziesii
TAACTTGTTCATTTCATTTTCATCAATCTATTATCAGTTTAGCGCCTGTATGTAATTCTAGTGAAAGGTAATTGTATAGTAGATTCCTTTTATGTTTATTACTTGATGCTGAGGTAATTTGAGAGTACTTATTTTCAACAATAAACGAGTTAAATGAACTTACGAAAACTAGTCATAAATTACATTAACTGACATTCACACTTGGTAATAAAACATAGTGCATGAGAGAGTTTTTCTAACTGTTCTAGTACTTATCAAATGGAGATGTAGTAATAAAAATTTTATATCTTAAAACAATAGCATTACTACTATTTGGGTAAAGAAATAAAAAAGATTACTTTCTACAAAAATCTACCCGATCTTAACCTTTGTATGATCTTCAATTCACAAGGAAAAATACGAATCTAAGTTTAATACTTAGACTCTCAAAAACAAGCTATACAAAGTCACATACATAATAGATTAAATCTTTTATGATGTCTTTTACAATTCTAGGATTTCTCACAAAGTGTTATTATATGTAAATGAAATTGGAGAATTCCTTGCATAAGCCTTTACTCATTTATAAGATTATAAAGCAATCCTGTAAACTCTAGTGTATGTAAATTTTAGATCTAAGAGTTATGATAAACATAGTATAACAAAATATATTGATTGTTATGAACAAGGTTTAACATAGTTTCTTTATCAAACACTATTGTGTGCAGGCTGCTTCGAGAGGTCTCGAACTATAATACCAAAACCCACATTTCAAAAATAAATCTGAAGCCACTTATCGATGTTTGTTGGTTAGGGTTTTAACCTTTGGGTTTCACCATCTAAGTTTATCCTATACCCTAAGAAAATGGCATTTACATAGCTTCTATCATTGCTCTGGAGTGGGAGGGCCGCATGCTCATGGACGCATGGCCTCACCATTTCTCTCTTGTTGCAAACAAGAAATTTCACCTCTATGGCTTACATTTTACCTCTAAGAGTCTTTGACTTATTTTCTATTCTCTGTGTATACGAGTTTTTACTGTTATTCTTTATCTCTAGGAGTGTGTGGTCTTTGTTTCCAATCCAAGCTTCTGTGTGAGCTATCCTTTGGTACTAGCGTATTGGAAAAACTTTGACCTGTGAGATCATTGTTTGGTTTACTTTAGTGTTGATTTGGACTTTCTTGTTAGTGTTTCTGGACAGTGCTTCCATCATTGCTCACTGTAATTGTTTCTGGTGGCTAAGGTATGTTCATGCTACCTAATATGACCGAGGTTGATTTCTTCGGGTGAGAAGTTTTCTTTGTAGCCTATATATATTTTATACTTGTTAACAAGTTATTACTTTGTGATATGTATGAATTTATCACTTAGTGTTTTTATTAAATTTGTGCAAGTTTTCAAGTGAATGCTCTATGCTAGAATACACCATAAAGACTCCACAAAGGGATTCCAGGCTTCGTATCCATCCTTGTAAGCCTCAGTCTCACCTAAGTTTCTCCTCCACTAGTTGTATGGTGTTTTAGTGATACTGTCACTTGATTCTTGGATTACTGCTCGACCGTGGCTACACTATGGTCTGTTTGTTTTGGAAGGCCATATGGCCGAGACTGTGATATGTTGTTAAGAGATCTTTGAAGCCCTAGTGGATGTATCGTGATGGAATACTTTGAGCCTTCATGGTCGTGACCTGATAAATACTTATGTAGCCTTCTCGGTTTTAGTATTGATTACAAAGTATGTTATGTTTTTAACAGGATTTTAAGCCATGACTGTGTTGTAAAAAGGCCATTACACCGTAATTTATATAATTATAGTGTTAGCGTTTAGATGTTATTTATAATTTGAATAAGCTCGAAGCTTACTATTTTGTAACGTATATACTTGATAATATATATATACTGTTCTTTTAAGAAGATGATAACAGATTGTAAGATTTGGAATTAACCTACACCGAGTTATTGTTACTATAAGTTGATATTTGTTTTGATGAATAGAGTGTTAAATAACATTATGATGTTTTGTGTCCGTAGTTGTTTTATTTTGATTATAAGATAAATAAAAAGTTTAGACACTTAGTTTCTATGACAGAATTTGGTTTTTAATGTTAGTAAGCAATTATTTTGCAAAGAAATAAAGGAAAAAAGGTGAATAAAACCTCGTGAGTCTTTGTTGTTTTCCTGTGTTGAAATGTGTTGAAAAGGTTTTTATTGACTTTCTTAGTTTAAAATTACCAAGTATTTTTAATAATGTTTTCTCTGGAAATGTATTAAGTTTTGTATATTTGTGTATTAGATAATTGTGATTATACTAATGAAAAAATGGTATGCTTATTTGATTTTGGTTCAAAACTGTATCATCCCTCTGCTAATAGAACATAAGATAATGATAGTGATAGTCATATTAGATAGTTTTCTTCAAAATAGGTTTTATTTATAAAACCCTAATTACTCTTAAATTAATAGATAGTTAGTATTTGATTATAATGTTATTCTAGTTTCATTTTACTTAGTTTAATGATGAAATTATCTCAGTAAACTTCTAGCGTTATTTATTGTTTCTTTAAGTTAACCCTACTTATTTATTTCTTGCTTTTATCATGCGTTTTGGGTTACTATAGTAATAGGCTTACAGTAAATAATTTATCTACTATGTAAATAAATACAAAGACTAACTATATATGTATTTTTTAATCTTTCCTAGAGGGATATTTGTTTATATTATTGTAGAGTAATATATCTAAGGAAAAAATCTAAATAGAAAGGAAAAACATACTTATAGAAGGTAATAATCATATTCATGCATACTTCATTCGATTCTTTAACTGAATTTAATCTAACCTACTGTAATAGAGTACTGCCTTTAAAAGGTGTGGAAAAATACAGTTAGGTTTTATTTTAATCTACTTGTAAAACTGATATTCTTCTAATCATTTACCCTAATTTATAGTTATTCCAGCATTTGACTATTTTTTTCACAATAAAAATATTTCATTAACTAACCCTAACAACAACAGAACAGAAACATAACACATTATTGCTTAAACTCGATCCTTCTAGATGTAAATATGCAATTAGAAAAATAGATAAATCATGTAGAACCTGGAAATGTAGAAGATGTGACAACAAGTTATCGAACCTATTCCTCCCAACCAACTACTAAAGATAGATGAACTGCAATTCTCAGGACTCGCGAGCTTGTCTCGTGGTCCATCTGGTAGAAGTACAGGGTGAGAGATACAGTTTAGTAATCCTCCACAAATCTACTAAGTACTCTACTGTAAATCTGTTCTACTTGTATCAGTATGAACTCAGCTTAGAATAGCTTCACTAGTTCATAACTTTGGCACTTTTCACTCAAAAAAAACTTCTACTAGTCCCCTCCATCGAATTTTCTTGTGCACTTCATTCACTCAGAATCTTGACAAGTAAAGAATGAGAAGCCTCAGTTGTCTTCAATGGGAAGTTTTATTAGCTTGCATAGGTCTTTTGGGTCAGTTTTCACTTAATGAGCCACCTGCTCTTAGTCCACTTTGTTGGGGAACATGACCAGAAAAATAGGTAAGTTGCCTCGTGCAACAGCTAGAAGTAGTTTGAGGATGCTTCCAAGTGTCAATATGCTCTCAACCTAGCCTACTCCACCAAGTGACCAGTAAAACACTCATTTAACAGCTTCGTTAAGTTGTTGTCTCATCTTTCATTTATTAATTAATAAAATATTCAGCATTTACATTCAGTTATCCTTGACCCCACTTGGTCATTATTTACAAACTTTATAATAAAATGTAACATAATGTTTCTTAAAACATAAAATTTTTTGCAATTGGGGGCATGTGAAAATCATCATCTATCCCAACATCATTTTCATTTGATGTATTTGTATGATTATCAGTAATATATTTTCTTAGTACATCGGTGACAACATGATCAAGAACATCACCTAAGTAGTCATCTTCACCATTTTTCTGCAAATACCAAGAAATAATCAATTCAAAGCATTACTATTAATTTCATTACATAATGCATATTCTATGTTATATTGTAAATATTAGTTTGATAATTTAAACATTCCCACAAGTTTTCCATCCATTAGTATAAGCATCACCTCGTCAACAGATAGTAAGCACACATATCAAGTGTATCCACAACCATGCATACACATACATGTACACCATAAATTTTCATATCACAATAGACAAAAAGACAGAGTCAAGGAAAAATAGGCATCCTTGATTATATATAAAGTGAAGAAAAATATGATATCATATTTTGATATGAATGTTGATACGAATGTTTTCTATTTTGATAATTTTATGTAATACGATTTTGATCATTGACGTGTAGTGCAATTTATGCATGATAGGATATGATTTTGAAAAATGTGTCCAACGAGTGAACAGGCATCTCAATCATCTCTCTCTTTCCCAAAAATACTTCCAAAAGGAAACAAAACTCAATTTTGTTGCTCGGTTTGGCTTTTATCATCCAGGTTGAAATTTTTCTGGTGTCCCTAAATGACGTTTGTAAGTGAGAAAGAACTTACCATAACTCAAAAACCGAGGATTTGATGGAAAAAAATAAATTCCATTAGTTTCATGACATTTGAGTACCACTAGGGACACCCCTATCTTATGGCTTCATGGACCAAACTTTTTATATTTGAACGATTTTCTAAACTAGGTTTTTTCTCGATGATGTGCAGTGCAATTTATGCACAATAAGGAAATATTTTGAAAAATGTGTCGAGAAAGTAGATGGGAATCATAGTCATTTATCCCTTACCCAAACACACTTGCAGGAGGAAACAAAAATCAATTCCATCACTCGGTTTGGTTTTTACGCCCCTATTTTATATTTGTTTAGTGTCCCTAAATGGCCTTGAGAAGCAACGTGAAACTCATGATAACCTAAAAATTGAGGCTTTGATGGACAAAGTGTTAGTTCCATTAGATTCATGACATCTGAGTACCACTAGGAACACCCTTTGTTGATATTTTCATTGTCTGAAACTTGTCTATTTTGATGATTTTTTAAACTAGAGTTTTTCTCGAAGGTATGCAATGCACTTTCTACATGATAGGTTAATAGTTTTTTGAATTTCCAAGCGAGTGCATGGGCATCAAAATAATATTTTCCTTTCCCAAACACACTTTTATGAGGCACTGAAAATGAATTCAGTTGCTCTTCGATTTTTATGCCCTAGTTGAAATGTGTTTAGTGTCCCTTACTGGCATTCAAAAGCGAGATGAAAATCACTATAACTCAAAAATCATGGCTCCAATGGACAATTTTTTAGTTCCATTCGATTTGTGACATTAAATTTCCACTACAGACACCACTGTTCAGTGGCTTTATGCACCAAAACTTGTATATTTTATTGGTTTTCTAAAATAGGGTTTTGATAAGTGAAGTGAAGTGAAATTTCTATAAGATAGACTAATATTTAGAAAAATGTGCCCAACAAGTGTGTGAGAATCACATTTATCTCACCCTTACCCAAACACACTTTCTAGAGGCAATGGAACTCAATTCCATTGCTCGTTTTGGTTTTTATGTTTCCAGTTGAAATTTTCTTGGAAATGACATTAGTAAGAAAGATAAAACTAGTCATAAATTGAAAATCGGGGCTCCATTCGACAAATAGTTAGTTCTATTTGATTCATGGCATCCAATTACTACTAGATAAACCATTTTTTGGTGGTTTCATGGATTGAATGTTGTATATTCTAACCATTTTCTAAATTAAATTTTTGTTAAGTGGCATGCAGTACAATTTCTGCACAATGAGCCAAGATTTTGAGTGCTATGTCGAGTGAATCCATGGGCATCATTTTCATCTTTCCCTTTCGCAAACAAACATGAAATAGGTAATAAAACTCAATTTCGTTGCTTGGTTTAGTTTTTGTGCCCCCAATTGAAATTTGTCCAGTCTCTGTGAATGGGCTTGAGAAGAGAGATAAAACTTTCCATAAACAAAAAAACAAATATTTGATATAAAAATCATTAGTTACCTTGGATTCATGAGATCCGAGTACTAGTCGAGACAGCCTTGTCCAATTTATTTATGGATCGAGCATTGTCTATTTTGATAATTTTATATACTAGTGTTTTCCTCATTGACATGTAGTAAAAAATTTGGACAATAGGCTAGGATTTTGAAAAGTGTTCCCGATGAGTGCATGTGAATCTGAGTCATCTCTACATTTCCCAAACACACCTCTAGGCTACAATGAAACTCAATTATGTTACTCGAATTTTTTTTTATGCTCTTGGTTGAAATTTTCATAGTTTCCATTAATGGCATTGGAAAGAAAGATGAAAATCACTATAACTCAAAAACCATGGGTTCGATGGAAGAAAATATCAGCTCAGTTAGCTTCGTGGTATTCGATTACCACTATGGACACCCCTGTTTGGTGGCTTCATGGACCAAAAGTTGTCTATCTTCTTAGTTTTCTAAACTAGGGTTTTGCTAAGTGACGTGCAATCCAATTTATGTATGATAGGATAATATTTTGAAAAAGATTCCCTAGTGTTGGGGCATTGTAGTTATATCTCCCTTACCCAAACACCCTTATAGGAGACAGTGAAACTGAATTTTGTTACTTAGTTTTGTTTTTATGCTCCTAGTTGAAATTTTCCACGTGTCTCTGAAAGGAATTGGTAAGCAAGATGAAACTCACAATAACCTAAAAATCGAGGATCCAATTAACAAATATTTAGTTCTGTTGGATATGTGACATCTGATTACAGCTAGAGACAACCTTATTTGGTGGATTCATGGACTGAATGTTGTATATTTTAATGGGTTTCTAATACAAGGTTTTGCTCAGTGATGGGCAATGCAATTTTTGCACAATAGGACAAGATTTTGAAAATTGTGTTGAGTGATTTCATGGGCATAGGAGTAATCTCACCCTTTCGCAAACACACATGTAGGGGGTAACATAACTCAACTTCATTGCTTGGTTTGGTTTCTATTCCCTCGGTTAAAATTTTCCTAGTGGCCTTAAATGGCCTTGATAAGCGAGCTAAAACTCGCCATAACTCAAAAACCATGGATTCGATGGGAAAATGTCAATTTAGTTAGATTCGTGACATCTGAGTACCACTAAGAACACCCCTGTCAAGTGGCTCAGTGGATAGAACGATGTTTATTTTGACTTTTTTCTAAACTAGGGTTTTTTAAAGTGATGTATAGTGCAATTTCTATATGATAAGCTAAGATTTTGAAAAATGTTCCCGATCAGTATGTGGGAATTGCATTCATATCATCCTTACCCAAACACACTTGTAGGAGGAAACCAAACTCAATTTCATTTCTTGGTTTGTTTTTTATGCTACAGGTTGAAATTTTCCTAGTGTCTATGAATGGCATTAGACAACCTTGTTCTAGAGCACACCATCATGACTTGGAGGGAGTTTTAATTTGTGGGTTTAATAATCCATAGTTTGAAACATGTATTGATTTATTACATAGCTCTCCATGCGGGGTTTCCTTGTTGGTTACTTGTACGAGCACATGTTTTAATTACTATAGGAAACCATTGAGCCCTTTTATTTACTAGAAAGTTGCCAACAATAAAACCAACTCCTATGGGAATGGGTACTCACATTTCATTATTAAATCAACATTAACACATCTATGCAAATGGGTAGAAGTTCAAGTCCAATTACTTATGCAATCCTTCTAACACAACCACATATCCCAAATATGTGACTTGGAAGTGAAATAAAAGTATATAAAATCATATTGCAAATCAATTTGACCATTTTATCATAGCTATATACATTTTCTCATTCAAGAATAGGGAATAATGCCATTTTCTTATTTCATGTTGAAGAATAATAGAACATAAGTTAAAATTGAAGATTACACTGAGTTCATAAGGTCACATCTTAGGTTCATAAATCCACATTGAGAAGTGACACTGTACACTAGAAGAGACACTCACTTCTTCCAAGAAGAGACAAATCCATCTCCAGTATTGAGACACAATCATATAAGAAAACACACTCAATTATTCCCAAAATTAAAACATAGTCAAACTAGCAAAGATACTCATATATGCCCAATAGAGACACAGTCATTCCCAGCATTGACACATAGTCATCTTCTCTTTCAACCCTTGTGCAATTAGAAGGATGTCCAATTCTTTTTATACCTTTGATATTTTATCAAGGAAAACAAGTATCTAAGATTACATGCCTAACACTGAGATTGGTTCTTATTTATGTTTCCATGAGATTGATTGTAGATAGAGAAAACATGATTTACTCTTGAGGTATATCTTATATACATGTTTCAACCTATTCTCTTCCATGTTCAAGTTATTTGGTCTTCAATGATGTATTTCAATTCATCTTGAACATCCAGAAAGATTACCCAATTTATCCTGAATTCTCTTATTTTTCTTTGTTTGAGTGAAATTCCACTTGGGATTCATTCAGACAGTGGCATGCCTGAATGAGTCAATAATACCAAGTAGATAATACGCTTCATTTTCACTATTGCATTTTCTATAATGTATGGAATCATTCTTCCATTGATGAAGCTTTTACTCAATAGGGTTTTAAATAAGGATACTTTCGAAATAGTTCTTGAGATACAAATTTTCACATCCATAGTTTCCACTGTAGTGTCCAAAATTGGATTGTTTGTTAGTGGGGAGTTCAAATATATGAAAGATGAGGTTGAGAGTTTCACAACAGGGAACTTTTCCTACTACATTACATTGATATGGTCTACAATAGGATGGAATATTTCTTCTATGGGTTTAGTGGGTTTGGTCTTTTTGGTGTCTTCCTTGTTCTCAAATGCCATTAGCACTCTGGAAATCCCCAGTGTGCCAATATTATTAGTGGGTTTCTTCCATCATATAATGGATTCTATGAAAATTATTTTGATTTTATTAAGCATATGGGGATTTGTTTCAGATTTATTCAATGGGTATTTGGATTCAGGGCATGTTATAGGAGCCTTGACCCGGGAGATGCGATTGGAGTGAGAACTCATCACATCATTAACCTATGTAATTTTTTCATGTGTTTTCTTGTTTTGGCCCATATAAAATCTGTCATTTCTCTATACTTGTATTTTACTTTGATTTGAAGAATATGTTCTTTCTACAAGCCATTGCTAAGAAAAGGGAAATTGGGATGAATTTTAACCAGAATTGAAGTATAGTTTCTTGTTCTACTACTTTGCTAGTGAAACACGCCCTACATAGATGATGCAAAGGTATTATCTCCTCCACAGGATGAAACAAATATATCTTGAGGCTAAGTGTTGTATTTACAAATGTTGCTAATGATATTCCAATATTTATTGAAGACCAAAATTCCATCTATTTACAAATGACAAAAAATTAAAGGCACAACCTCACCATCTCATTCATCACACCCAAGAAATTTTCTTGTGTATTGTGAAGTTTTCCTATGAATCCCCTTTCCATACATGTAAAATTATTTATCGACCATTAAGGAATTGACACAAAGCTTGGGGTCCTTCATGCCTCTATACTTTTAATGACATCAAATTATTGCAACCCTTTATAGCCTCAAATTTCTAAAAGTTTGTACTAGCACATGTCACATTTAATTTTCTGAATAAATAAAGAATAAATATGTTCAAAATCTAATTAGTTTTTTGATGACCACATCAATGCAATTTCATCATGTGATTATAAGGTATAGTGTTAATAGTAACATTTAGTGTCCATCTACTAGCCCATGTTCCTGACAAATCAATCTCTCCATGCAAGAACTCGAAGATCCCATAATATTATAGGAAACATTTGAGTCCTGTAATGTAACAACTTCATCCCACTCCTAACTAGGACCAAGAAGATTACTCAACAAATAAGAATGGGTCACACAAACTCCCATAAAGCATAACTATGGACCAAGACATTTGAGATGTTGTTTAAACTCTGAATAAAAAGTTTCTGAAATTATTTATGCTACTATATTGTCCAATTTATGAAAAGAACCATTTATTTAAAGTGTTTTGTATGCACCCTATTAGTCTTAGATCTGTCAGTTACCTTTTTTTTCTTACACCCCATTATAACTACCTTGCATTCCATAACTTCATTTTATTTTACTCTGTTTTAGAACTTTTGAATTTATTTTCTAATTCATTTATGCATTCTAAGTCATGTAAGTGTTAACTTAGCTCCCAATTTTTAAGCTTTTAAGTGTTCCTTATATTCAAAATGTATTATGTTTGTAATATTCATTAAACATTTTCTGCTTTAATACATTTTGGCAACACATCACATCATTTTTATTCATGTGTGTTATCATATTGTCAAATTATGGTTTGTGCACATTTAAAGGCATATTATCTAATTAATTCACATTGTAGCTTTGGGATTTATTTCAATTATTTCAGCTATCATTTGCTCATGATCACCAAATGGGAACCTAAGGAATGGTTTCCATGGGCTTGTTGGCATCATAATCCACCCACCCATCTTTATTTGGTCAATTTTGTCTAATTATCCACTTATCCTAGGTAATTGACATGAATTACTGACATCGACATCAGCACACCAGCACACCCCTTCAATTAAGGAGTCCAACTAGACTCTTATCCTTCAATCAGGAAGGATAACTAGTATTCCTCCTTCAAATAGGGAGAAAATATAGGGTGATCTGCTTATCATAAAAGCCCCAATCATTTAATTGATTTTTGTTTCAACTAAGAATTAGTTAGAGTGAGTTAGAAAGACAACTTCCTCATCTCTTTGTCTATTTTTGGCTGATTGGCATTAACTAGAGTGATTTAAGGTGCCTCCAACAACTTTTTGTGACTCATTTGAGTTGAGTTCACTTCATCGAAGCTGAATTGAGTTAAATATGTGTCCCCACCTACTAATTGACATGTAGTTTCATTCTATTTCAATTAGACTTAGTCATGACTGCCTCCGATTCAGTTAGGGATCAGTTAGAGTCAATTATGGTTGTGATTAGTGGTTAATTGATGTGTTTAGTGTGGATAGCTTAAATCTAATACAATCTCATGTGTGCAATTAAAATTACCTCCTTGGGATTCAAATTCTCTTGCTATTCATGCAAGTGTATGACATTGTATCTCTACTATTGATTATTGAATACATCTTTACAACTGCAACTCCTAATTCTAGTGTGTTTCACATCAAATTTCTTGTGCAATTGATTTTGAATCTCTTTGAATTGTTCCTTGCTCCCAATATTAACGTGACTCAATTTTCACATGGTATTAGAGCCTCAGCGGGACACGGATCTTCTTCTCCAATAAGATTCTTGACGGATATGTCATGCAACTTGAGAAAAAAGATAAAAAAATTCAAGCACTACACTAGAAGCCGAAATTTTACCATAAAAATACTAAGCAAAGGAATTATCGACCAATATTTCTTGATCAATTAAGTTGGGTGTGATGAAAACTTGAAAAGTGCAGGATGTTCGACCTTACAATTCCCTTTTTGTGTTTTTGCAAAAAAAATTATAGGTCTTTCACTGCATTCTCTACATCAACTTCACGGCTTCTTCTCTAAATCCTCTTACTCCCTTCAATGACCACAAATGGAAGTAGGACATGGATATTCAACTTCACTCAAAAGGACTCTACAGATTCACAATGGATATAGAAGTAGAGGCAACACATGTTGTTGATAAGGTAAAGTACTGGAATAAGATGGATGAAGCTTATGGTTTCTTGTGCTTGTTTATTTCCAGATATATTCTCTTCCACATCACAATATTGAAGACTCCAAAGGATATTTGCGATAAACTTGCTTCCTTGTTTTATAATAAATATTATCTAAGGACCTATCATCTAGAAAATGAGATGATCTCCCTAAATCCAGACAACTACGAAACTATGAATGATTTCTTCACCAAATTCAAGCACCTGGAGCTCCACTTGAATTAGTGCAAGGTTGATAAGGATGATGATCAAATCATCCTATAAATCCTCTCAAAAATTGGTCTAGATTATTCATTCTTTGTATCCAAGTTCCATAATGGGAAGCTAACAATCCCAAATTGGAAAATGCCTTTCGTCAATGCATTCATTGAGTCCCTCACAAATGAGCATGACAAGATAGTCTAGATGGGGATCATTCCTGCAAGAAGAAAAATATTGATGAGATGTATCTTCTCCTTGAGAATAATAATATCAATCTTCCTGACAATGTTAGGAAGAGAGATAATCATGATCGGGACATCCATCCAGAAAGAGTACATGCGCTCATGGAAACTGTTTCAAAGCCTAGATTTCTCCTCATAGACTCTAGTGATTTAGACCATATGGTGGAAAAAAAATATTCCTTCTCATTCCTGCATTCTGACTGCAGAATTCCCATCCACATGGGAGATGATTCTTAGATAATTTCGAAAGGAAAAGGTACTGTAAAATTTGAACATGACAGCTTCTATGATGTTCTGTATGTACCCTCCTTAGCCTCCAATCTCTTGACTGTATATCAAATGACACACACCAGAGTTTCCAAGAGAGTTAATTTCATCCCAAATTATGTTTATATCTCATATATTGCATCTGGGAAACTCATAGCAACAGATATATCGAACCATTATGATAACACCTATAAGTTTTCCAAGTTCCCGCTGGATGCAAATCCCATCGCTCTACTGACTCATGTAAATCGAGTCAGTAGGATTCAGAATAAGATATTTGGACATTTGAGCTTCAAATATTTGTAGAAAATTTAGAAACATTCCATGGTGGAATGCCTCCCAGCCATCAAAACTTCCAATGGAACTTGTAAAGGCTAAATTGTCGAAAAACACCCTGAGAAAAAAATTGATTGGGGAAAGGCACACCATGCAACAAGTATTTTGGGGCTGATCCACTCTGACATCATCATACCCATATCTACAACCTCCATGAGTGTTTCAAGGTATGTTCTCACCTTTATTGATGACTTCTCCATATTCACTCGGGTTTTCTTCTTAAAGAAAAAATATGAGGTTCTTGAAAGATTCACTAAATTCAAGGCATCTGTGGAGAACTCCTCTGGGAGGAAGATAAAGTCTATAAGATATGATAATGGAGAATAGTATATTAAGTCTAAGATACTACAAATATGTTCCAAATATGGGATCTGAATCCAACACTCCATTCCCTACACACCCCAGTAGAATGGTGTAGCAGAAAGGAAAAAAATGGTCCCTCAAAGAGATGACTACTTGCATGCTGGAATCCAATGTTTGGGCTACAAAAATTTGGTATGAGGCCATGAATGTTGTACCATACATTCAAAATAGTGTAACTCACTCTTCCATGAAAGGAAAAACTCCTTTTGAATCTTACTTTGGGCACAAACCAGATGTGTCAAATTTGAGAGTTTTTGGGTCCACTACTTGGGCCTGAATTCTACTTGACAAGAGGAAGGATTTGCAACCACAAAGCATTAAGTGAATATTAATTGGGTATCCATAGGATTAAATGGGATAAAAACTTCTGAATATTAGAACTAAACATATTTTCATTGAGAGAAGTGTCCTCTTTTTATGAATTATTGTAACTTTGAAGTGTATTTACTTATTATACCATGATGTTCCTATCAAGAGAATCATTTGTATTTCATTATGCCCCGATGTTCCTATCGACAAAATTACTAAGATTCATGAGGAAATTCCCTCAGTTGTAAGTCAGGTCATTAGGACCCTAATTAGTATAATATTAAATTGTTTGAGTCCTCCTAGATAATTTGGCCCAGTTAATTTTAGTGGGGCTGACTTGGTTGAGTGAAATGCCAAGTGAACTGAAGAATATAAATAGAGGTGAGCTTCTCCTCATTTGAACACACTCACACTCACACTCAGTTGTGTGGTGCATAAGAGAGAGAGATATGCTTGTAGCTACAAGGAGGAGAAGAATCAGTCTGGGGTTTTATCTTTTATATTTTGATCATATATATTGAGGAATCTTTTGCTAGGTTTTTCCTAATAGGGTTTTCCCAGAGTAAATCTATATTGATCTTGTGATACTATTTCTTTCATTGATATTGTCTATATGCTTTTGTTATGAAATTGAAATTGAATTTTTATAATATAGCTTAGCATATGGAATCTTAACATGGTATCAGAGCTGACCTAAATAGGACATCTTTCACAAGGTGAAAAATCCCTCTCTCTCTCCCCAACAAGAAATTAGGGTTTCAATAAAATTTATAATTTTAAAGAACTGATTGCATGGAAAGTTGCACCCTCCTAGAGTGCATTTTCTGAGCCTGAGATCAAATTTTTTGAAGGAGTATATCTCCGGGAAAGTCAAACCCTAGTATAAATTTTGGTCCATAAAAAATGCTAGAAGCTGCATTGTTGAATATCACAAGTCATATTTGAAAGGTGAAGACTTGAGATCTACAGAAACCAAGAACACCAGTCAACTTGCTCAGTCAAGCGTATCTCTTGGTAATATCAGTTTCTCATTTTCTAGAATTTTATTTTTTGTTATATCCTTATAAGATGGCCCCAAGAACGAAGGTTGAGTACAAACTATAAGGAATAGAGAATTACATATCCTGGACATACATAATTTTCCTCATTCTCAAGGAGAATGATCTTGAAAAATATATCAAGGATGAAGCTGCAGAAGCTGAAGAGGCTGAAGCTAAGGAGAAGCACAAGAAGGATTTGATTATGGGAAAAAGGATTATTGTTGAATCTATCAAGGATCACTTGATCCCTCAATTTTCATCCAAGAAGACTCTAAAATAAATTATGAAGGAAGAAACATCAACAGAAATATGAATCTAAGAGCTCAATTGAAGAGCACCAAGATGAGTCATGGAGAATCCATCCAAGAATACTTCACAAGGGTCTCCTAGTTCAAAGAACAACTAGAATCTATCGAAGACAAACTTGATGAAGATGATTTGGTTATGACTGCTCTTAATGGTCTCACTGGACCCTGGTAGTCATTCATCCAAATGATGTGTTCCAGAAAGGAAAGCATGGAGTTTGATATTGTATGGGAAGATTGTATTCAAGAGGAGACTAGACTGGAAAATAGAGAAGCTCTACTGAAGAAAGATGATCAATCCCTAGCCAATCATACCAAGAGAAGAAGAAGTCAACCCAACTTCAAGAAGGGAAACCACAAGGAGTCTCAACCTCCATGAAGGTTCCAAAGAACAAAATAAAATATCCCAAGTAAGGACTACTCCATCTTTAGATGTTTTCATTGTGATAAGATAGGACACATTGCCAGAAATTGTCCTTTGAAGAGACAAGAATACAAGAAGAGTAAAAAAAAAAATAGAAGACATCAGGCACATCTAGCTTAAGATGAGAATGTAGAAGAAGAAGAGGAAGGACCTTAAAGAAAGAAAGCAAGAAAAGAAGATGCAAAAGAGTATGTATGATTCTCTACACTCTTTGGGTCTATAACACCTGGATAATAAACTTGGCTTATTGATAGTGGTGCTTCAATGCACATTAAAGGACGAAATAAATCTTTGTCAGAACTGGAAGAAAAGAACTCTCCTCAAAAAGTATCTATAGGATATGATTATCAATATCCAATCAAAGGAATCAATGAAGCAAGCTACAATCTTGATTCAGGAAATCCCCTGAAGATGAAGGAATTTTTATATGTACTAGGTCTAAAGAAGAATTCACTTTCTATATTATCTTTAGATAATAAATGATTCAAAGTTGGATTAATAGATTTCAAAGTACTCATGTGTCCCAAAGGAAACTCAATTGAAGATGCAGTTGTCATCGGTGAAAAAGAAGGAGGCCTGTATAAACTCAAGAGACATTTAGAAACAACCCTTGTTCATGAGTCCACCAACCCTAGTGAACAACATATAAGGCTTGCCCAAATGAATTACAAATAACTACCTCATGTGAACAAATTAGTGACGAGATTACTAGACTTGAAGATCAACCATGAAGGAATTTACAAAGGATGTGTGAAAGGGAAGAATATCAAGAATCTATTTTCGAAGAGTGAAACAAAAACTAAAGCTACATTGGAATTGCTTCATTCAGATGTGTGTGGTCCAATTTCCTCCACATATTTGAGTGGTTTTTAATACATATTACATTTATTGATGACTATTCAACAAAGCAATAGATATACTTCTTGAAAGCAACAAGAAAGGTGTTTCAAAAATTCAAGGAATTCAAAGCCTTGATAGAGAATGTTTCATAAAAAAGTATTAAGACACTCTGATCAGACAATGGAAAAGAGTATACTTCAAAAGAATTTGAATCCTTTTGTAAAGATGTTGGAATCAAGAGGGAACTAACTACTCCCTACAATCCTCAACAAAATGACGTTGCAGAAAGAAAGAACAAAACCATAATGGAGGTAGTGAAGATAATGACATATGATTAGGATGTTCCAATGCATCTATGGGCAGAAGCAACAAGAACTAGTGTCTATGTACATAATAGAATATCTCATAGTTCTCTTGGATTCAAGACTCCATAAGAGATTTTCACGGGAAAGAATCCTGAGGTAAGTTACCTCAAGATATTTCGTTGTCCAGTATATGTTCATATACTGAAATAGAAAAGAACCAAGGTAGACCCCTCCAGAAAGAAAGGAATATTTGTTGGATACTATGAAGTATCCAAGGCATTCATAATTTATATTCCTAGAATCCATCACATGAAAATAAGTAGAGATGTAACATTCGATGAAGAAGCAGCTCTCAAGAGATCCAGAAAATGTAAACATGAAGAAGTGTATGAGGAATATGCACCTCCTAGAAATGTAGAGGCTGCATTCCTCTTTGAAGATAAAGCACTTGAAGGTCATGATCCCATAGAACTAGAAGAATCTCGTATGATGAAGATATCACTAAAGAGAAATCCTGCTTGGGAAAAAGAAATTACATAAGAAGTAGAAAAATATGGAGCTCCTGAAGGCTCTAGAAGGATAAGCAAAAATCCCAAGACATTTTCAAACTATGCAGCTTTAATGTGTGATATTGTAGATAAAGAACCTACAAACTATGAAAAATATGTACGGAAGAAAGAATGGGTAGAAGCAATGATGGAAGAATAACAATATATAATGAAGAAAGATGTATGGGATATAGTTCCAAACCAAAAGGAAAGAGTGTAGTATCCTCCAAATGGATATACAAGATAAAACATGCAGCTGACGGAAGTATAGAGAAGTGAAAGGATAGATTTGTGGCCATAGGTTTCTCTCAGAAAGATGGAATTGATTATGAAGAAAAAATTTCACCATTAGCATGGTATACTTCAATAAGAGCCATCATGGCACTTGCATCCATTATGAAATGGGACTTACACCAGATGGATCTGAAAACAACCTTCCTGAATGGTGTGATTGAAGAAGAAGTATACATTGAACAACCATAAGGATGTGAAGTTTAAGACAGATGGACTCATGTATGCAAGTTGAAAAAAGCCCTGTATGGCCTCAAGAAAGATCCTAGAGCTTGGTATGGAAGAATAGATAGTTTCCTGATGAGGATGGACTTTATGAGGAGTAAAGATGATCCTAATATTTACTTCAAGGTTATAGAACATGAATATGTCATACTATTACTGTATGTGTATGATCTATTTTTGACAGGGAATGAGAAACGGATTGTAGCATGCAAGAATAAACTTGTTGAAGAATTTGAGATGAAATACCTTGATCTAATGCATTATTTCCTAGGTCTCAAACTATGGTAGAAATCAGAAGGAATATTTCTCAATTAGGGAAAGTATGCCATAGATATATTGAAAATATTTGATATTTTGGAATGTAAAGCCATGTCCACACCCATGGATACCAACCTAAATTTGTTGGCTGATGAATCATCAGAACTAGTGGATGTGAGTCAATACAGACAAATTATTGGTTCATTGATGTATCTAACAAATATTAGACAGACATTTATTTTGTTCTAAACACCTTCAGTCAGTATCTAGTTCAACCTAGACGTGTATACCTAGTAGCTACAAAACATGTGATAATATATATGAAAGAAACTATATAATTTGTTCTATATATGATGGAAACCATGATTACATTTATTTTGGCTATACGGATGCATATTGCACTAGAAGTGTCTCATACAGAAGAAGCACATCAGGTGGATTTTATTGTCTGGGGTTTGCTATGATTTCATGGTTTAGCAGGAAACAGTCGAGTGTTTCTCTTAGCATGGCTAAAGCAGAATATATAGCAGCTCACTCTGCTAGTTGTGAAGCCATATGGGTTCGGAAGTTGATGTCAGGTTTATTCAACCTGGAGTTGGATACGACAGTGATTCTATGTGATAACCAGAGTTGTATAAAGATGAAGGAGAACCCAGTGTTCCACAATAAGTCAAAGGACATAGAAATCTTGTATTTATACATCTGAGATATGATACAGAAAAGATCCATAAAGCTCCAGTATATGAGTACCAATGAACAAGTTGTTGATGTGTTGACAAAGCCTCTATCTTGTATAAAGTTTGAATATTTTTGAGACAAGATCGATGTTGTTCAGAAAGACCTTCGCCAAAAGAGGGAGCAGTGATGTTGCAGTGAGAGTGTATCATCCTTGGACATTTGTCCTATAGTGATCCGTAGAATTACGTCTCTAACAAAGAAGTAGGATTGTATCATCCTTGGACATTTGTCCTAAGTGATCTGGTGACTTCGGTCATCGAGAATGTGGTAGGATTGTATCATCCCTGGAAATTTGTCCTAAATTGTATGTGGTGGCTTCGGTCCTCAAGAATGTGGTAGGATTGTATCATCCCTGTAAATTTGTCTTAAATTGTATCGGGTGGCTTCAATCCTCAAGAATATGGTAGGATTGTATCATCGCTGGACATTTCTCCTAAATTGTATCTGGTGGATTCAGTCCTCAAGAATGTGGTAGGATTGTATCATACCTGGACATTTTTCCTAAATTATATCTTGTGGCTTTGGTCATCGATAATGTGGTATAATTGTATCATCCCTGAACATTTGTACTAAATTGTGTCCAGTGGATTTGGTCCTTGAGAATGTGGTATGATTGTATCATCCCTGGAAATTTGTCCTAAATTGTATATGGTGACTTCGGTCCTCTAGAATGTGGTAATATTGTATCATCCTTGGACTTAGTTCTAAAGTGATAGGGAGTAATTATCCTGTAATTGTATCTAGTGACTTTGATCCCTGAGAATGTGGTAGGATTGCATCATCCTTGGACTTAGTCCTAATGTGATAGAGAGTTATTATCCCATAACTGTATCTAGTGAATTTGGTCGTTTAGAATGTGGTGGGATTTCATCATCCTTGTACTTAAGTACTAAAGTGATCTTGTAGAATTCCCTCTTTGTATTGTGGATTGCAGGTTGTTGTTGTTGATGTTGTTTTAGAATACCCTTTGCATTAAGGGAGAGTGTTGAATTATTGTAACTTTCAACTATATTTACTTATTATACCCCGACGTTCCTATCAGGAGAATCATTTATATTTCATTATGCCCTGATGTTTCGATCGGGATAATTACTAAAAGTCATGATAGAAATCCCCTCCATTGTAAGTGGGATCATTAGAACCATAATTAATATAATATTAATTTGTCTGAGTCCTCCTAGAGAAGTCAGCCTAGTCATTTTTAGTGGGGCTGACTTGGTTGAGTGAAATGTCAAGTGAACTGAAGAATATAAATAGAGGTGAGGTGCTCCCCATTTGAACACACTCACACTGACACTCACACTCACACTCACTTGTGTATCACATGAGAGAGAGAGAGAGAGAGAGAGAGAGAGAGAGAGTTGTAGATTCAAGGAGGAGAAGGATTCGTTTGGGGTTTTATCTTTTATCTTTTGATCATCTATATTGAGGAAGATTTTGCTGGGTTTTTCCCATTAGGGTTTTCCCAGGGTAAATCTATGTTGATATTCTGATACTATTTATTTCATTGATCCTGTCTATATTCTTTTTTTATGAAATTAAAATTGAATTCTGATAATCTAGCTTATCATATGAAATCTTAACTTATTTGAAGAACATCTCCAAGAGGTGGAACTAGTCGAGGTAAAAACTGCTGAAAATTCCTCCCATTCTTCCACTAATTCTGATGATGAAAATGGGAGTGAAGGATCTGATATTAGTGAGAAAAATATTTCAAGTTTTGAATCAGATTCAAATGTTCCCACTTACCTTTAGAGATGAGCGGATAAGACACTCTCATCGATTGGGTTAGACATTGGAAATCCTAATGATGCATTGTTGTCTGAGTTGTGATAAATTATGGTTAGTTATGATCCCAATTATTAATATAATACTCTAAAATATCAGATATTTAAATCTTCAATAGATGAAGAGTTCAATTCTCTTCGGAAAAATGCAACTTGGAAGCTAATTTCCCTTCCACCTAGGAGGAAACTTGTTTAGTGCAAGTGGGTGTATAGGAAAAATGTTTTTGCAGATGGATCAACATACAATTATAAATCATGTTTGGTTTCAAAATTATTCTCCCAAGTTCAAGGAGTGTACTACCATGAGAGCTTTGCATCGGTGGCAAAGATGGATTCCATAAGGCTAGTTTTGGCCATTGTCACATCCAAGCACTGGTAGCTGCTTCACATGGATTCCAAGTGTTTCTTTATCCATGGAGACCTATAAGAATACATATATGAAGAATATATAAGGATATAATTTATATCCATCGTTGGTTTGTAAGTTGCAGAAATCATTATATGGGTTGAAACAGGCCCTAAGATCCTTGTATGCCAAAATTGATGGCTTTCGTCTTTCACAAAACATCGAGTGGTGAAAATATGATGAAAATGTATATTTTCACTAGTATGAAGGTAATATTGTGATCATAGTATTATATGTGGATCATATTTTGATAACAAGAAGCAAACTTGCTTCAATTTCCTTTGTTAAAACCTCTCTTCATGATGCTTTTGAAATGAGTGATTTGGGCCTCTAAGACAGTTTCATGAGATTGAAATCACCCAAGAATTTGATGGGATAATGGTAACTTAGTAAAAATATATTGCATACCTTTTAATTAAGTTTAACATGGATTATTTGAAGGAAGCACCATTTCCTTTCCTCTGAGGAATCAGTCTTGAAGAGGGAAAATCCACTCCACCAATGGATTCCACTATTTACCGCCAGTTGATCTAAAGCTTACTATAGTTGACACATTTAAGGCTTGAGATTTGTTATTTCATGAATGTTGTATTAATATATATGAAATAGCCTCATGAGATCCATTGGAAGGCAGCCAACATGATGCTTTAGTACATTCAAGGCAATAGATCCTACGACATTCACTATGTTGCAGATTTTGAGCTAGATTTGGTCAGTTTTACAGATTCTGATTGGGAAGGGGATAGAATAGATAGGAATTCCACTTCTGGATGTGTGTTTATGTTTGGTGGTGGGCCCATTTATTTTTCTAGAAAAAATCACGATCCCATTTCCCTTTCTTCAGCATCCAGGAAGAATATAACGATGCAATCAATGCTTGCATCCAGGATGTTTGGTTGCAAGGAATTTTATCTGAGTTAGAGATTGGTAGTACCTCATCCACTATCCTGATTTGTAACAACCAAATTGATATAAATATATCAACAGATCCATTTCAGTGGAAGAGAACCAAATATATTGAGATCCACATGCACTACATCAGGGATTTGGTGCATGACAAGACAATTGATCTACAATACTACCCCACAAATGAGTAGTTAGAGATATTTTCACCAAGAAATTTACTAAGAAAAATTTCACTTACCTTTGTTCGCTATTGGGGGTGAGTTCATCAGGGTGACCAGTTACTTCTTTAGTGTTTATCTTGAGGGGGGGTTTTGTTCCCACTGGGTTTTCCTCTTTTCCTCAGCATTTATTTGATCATTTTAGAATTCCTTTTTGTACAGGGTGACCTATGGCCTTTGTTTTCAGTACCCTAGCATTATTTTTTTACTCCTCCACATGAGTATAGATTAACGGGGGGTGTTGGAGTCATAATCCAACCCACAGATCTTTATTTGGTCAATTTGGCCTAATTATTCACTTATCCTAAGTAATTGACATGAATTACTGACATGAGCATTAGAACACCAGAACACTCTTGACATCAGCATCCGTACCATCACACTTCTTCAATCAAGGGGTGAACTACAACCTTCTCCTTCAATGAGGGAGAAAATATGGGGCGATCTGCATGTGATAAAATCCCCAATTAGTTAATTGATTGTTGTTTCACCTAACAATTAGTTAGTCTGAGTTATAAAGGTGCCTTCCTCATTTCTGTGTCTATTTTTGGGTGATTTGATTTAATTTGAGTGATTTAAGGCACCTCCAACAACTTCTCGTGACTTAGTTGAGTTAGATATGCACACTCACCTACTGATTGACATGTAGTTTATTTATATTTAGTTAGACTGAGTCATTACTCCTTCGATTAAGTTATGAATCACATAGAGTTAATTATGGTTGTGATTAGTGGTTAACTAATGTGTTTAGTGTGGCTAACTGACAACTAAGCCACTCTCATGTGTGCAATTTGGATAATCTCATTGGGATTCAAATTTTATTTCTATTCATGCAATTGCGTGACCAAGTGTCTCTACTTTTTATTATTCAATACATTCTTAAAGCTACAACTCCTAATTGTAGTGTCTTTCATGTCAAATTCCTTGTGTAATTAATCTAAACCTCTATGATTTTTTCCTTAGTCACAATATTACTGTGACTCAATTTCCATAGGGATAAAACCTCCCTTGAACATAAAAATTAAATAATGAATTACCTACATAGCAAGTAATACCAATGGAACCAATAATATAAACCAACAATGCATGAGATCGAAACCTCTCAGAGATAAATGTCGACAACATCATGTTCCACTAGGTTATTGTCATAAGATTGTTGTTATTGGTAAAAATTGGTTGTTCATAGTACTGTTTGATTCACTAACCATGGGAAGTAGGTGACTCTAAGTTGTTGAACTTCAAGAAATTGGTAACAAGTTGAATCTCTAACTTTGAACAGTAGGTAACTTCGGATATTCAATCACAAGTTTATTCAAGAACTGAGGTCTATTTGAACCCAACAAATTGTTATCATAACTAACTGGGTGATGAGAGAACCAAGCTAGCGATTTTGGTAACTTGGTTATGAGAGAACCAACTGTGGGCATTTGGTAACTAGGTGATGAGAGAACCAACCATGGAAATTTGGTAACTGGGTGATGAGAGAACCAACTGTGGGAATTCGGTAACTTGTTGATGAGAGAACTTGGAGCTTTCAATGAACATCATTTCTAGATATGGGAAGAAACTCACACTACACCTTTAATACCTATGTGTCATAACTCATCGGGATCATACCTTTAAAGTACTTGGGAGGGACATCTCCCCACATATATATTTTTTGAAATATACATGCTAACTTACACATATGAAAAAACCCTTAAGAACTAAAATTAAACTTTTTTTCCTTATCAAACCCTTTATATCAACTAATAAAAAATTGGGGACTTAATGAAACCCCATACTCACCCAGTAAGAAATAAATTATGTCTTTTGAATAGCCTTATTATCTATACCGTAGACCCTATATATTTTAAATCTATTGGAAACCATATTTTACATTAGCACAAGCTGATAGTACTATACAATATGCCTTCACCTCTCGGAAGGAAAAACCAAGGGATTATATCTTCTTCATTTTTGTGATTTTATAAAGCTAATACTTGCAAAAGACAGCATGGTGGAAAGAATTGATGTTTTGGAAATGTTATTAATGGAGGCCCCTTTGTTGGAGAGGAACGTATGAGTTTTAAATAGTTAGGTTGTAGAAATGAAAGGATAAATTTTGTGCCATGAATAATTCTAGAGTGTGGATAATAGTCTTTAGGAAGAAATTAAAGATTCAAAGGGAATTCTATCAAGAAAATGAGTTTGCCTAGTCAAAATAGGCTAATTTAATGTTTGAATGCATTGGATTGAAGCTAGTATGGCTAGGAAACATGTTTTCACTTTCCATATATACGAAACAATACATTTCTCACATGGCATATGCATCAGTATTGATGGAAATACATTTCAAGGTTGTGCCACATGGATTCCCATGTTTCGGTACAAAAACACACATGGTATGTCCCTGTACTAAACATTTCCTAGAAGTTGGGCTTGAGCCAACTGGATCAAGTACAAACTGGTGCAAAATCAATTTAGTGCACTAGTATGGGATACTATTGGAAAAAAAAAGTCAAGGTTTTCATTAAGAAAAAAAGTCATAAAAGATAAAACAAACTTCTAAATCTTGGTTGAACAACTAGGAGTATGTGACAAGTTAAATCCAAAGAATATGTGCAACAAAGAGAGGGAATTATCTTGATTTCTAAGCCTCTTGTGGTTTCCATGTAATATTTATTTTCTCACTTAGGGTTAATTGATTCATGCATCAAAAAGAAATATGATATTTTAATATTTTCATAGGTCTCACCATATGATGGGATAAAGTGGAATAATGCTTAATAATATGTTTCAAAATATTTAAGGTTTTATAGTTTTAGTTGATTATCTAATACGATAATGAGTACTTTCTACATATCATTAATTGCTCCACATCTTACCCATCCCTAGGAATTCCTGCTAAATATATTGATGGAGGATGATTACAATAATTGGACAAGAAAAACATTACACTATTGATAATTGGAAAAAGTTGGGTTGGGGTTTTCTCTTTGCATTTAAAATCTTTACATAAGCTGGTGCTTATGGGTGATGCATCCTTAACATGTAAAAAGGAGAACAAATCAATCATGGAAATATATATTATAATCTAATCCAATCGAATATAAAGAAAAGAGAAAAGGATGTACATAGATTGTAACCATCACTTTCTTCATTCATTATAAAACATATAAGTATTGTGACATGCCTTTCACCAACATATTAGGATTAAAAACATTACAGTTCATCTACAAAAATAAGACTCTAGGAACCCTTAAATTATGTTTCTCATACTATGCTCTTTCTAAGACTTAATTGTAAATCTACCCAACAAACAAATAGTGTGAAACTAATTGTCCATCCAATTCCTAGTAGTCTATTTTCTTTTTCTACTCATAAAAGCACATATGATATTAACTATTTCGTAATTTCTCTAGTTGTAGATGTCATTTCTATATATCTCCTAATTGAACTTGGCATGAGGATTCTTCACTCAGGATATTACTGATGCTACCTAGGTTTCAAATTTTCCTCGGTTACTCCCCATTTTGCATGATAGTCCACATGTGAACTTTTCACACATTCAACATGATTACATGGTTGAAAACGGACTAGGTTTGTTGCTGCTAATATTTGTTTCTTCATGTTGTGACCATGTTCTAGCATATGAATTTTCATGATATGTTTGGGCTAGTAGTTATGTGATGTTTTTTTTGTTGACAAAGTAGTGAAACCCCCATAACTAGCAGGGTTTCCATTGGCTAAGAAACCATGAACCAAGGACATCTAAGCTATCAAAATCACCCAGGGATTGCACCCGGCCTGGACCTCACCAGCCCTTAACATGGTTGTATTTTTTGGTATCTGATGGGATTAGAACCGATGACCTTTCAGCTCAGGAGGCATCTTAACCATACCTCGCCACAAATTGTTCTACATCTCGCGGATTAGTATTTATGTGGTGTTTCCTCTGATTATTTTTTGCTATTAATGTGCATGGTTATTGATGTGTCTATGAGAGTTGCATGGTTATTTTCGTTCACATGTTTCATATGGATCATTTCCTTGAGATGATCCCTAGCGATTTTGAAATGATTTGGAATCTAGATTACATGTGGTATCCTTTCCCATGGATTCCTGGAATGATATAGTGGAATTTGGATGGTCTTCCATGTGATAAATCTAGAAACTTTATCCTTAATTTTCCCATGTGGATGGAATGGTGGCCTTTGGAGGCCTCTATTTGTGGAGCATCCTTATTCATATGGTGTTTGTGTGGATTTTAAATTATGACAGGTAGATTCCACATCGAACAGTAGTGTGCCTTTTCCAAGCATGATATTTTAAATTCCTACCATCATCATCTTTTTTGATATAATAAAGGCACTGGTAACAACTTGGCATTTGACAGTTCTCATAACTACACATTAAACACTCAGGTTTGTTACAGCATGGACATTTTAGGCATGTTCTAGAACTGTAAATTCACTTTCAAGGATTTGTTATAAATTAAGATGTTTATGGTGTCAAATGGAAAGAATGACTATTCCATACTAAAATTAGATATCATGATTCACTCTCAATAAAAAACAGCAAAGTGAAAATAAACGTGACAATGTATTTCTCAATTTGAACTGTTTTAGAAATTGCTTCTGGTTGAACATTTACTATTGGCATAAATTTTTATTTCCTGAGTTATTAAAACCAAGTCTTAAAGAGGCATGGATCTTGTTTATTGGGAGGAGAATAATGGATGATAAGGGATTCCATTTAAGGAAATAAAAGGATTAGGAAGTTATTCTGGCATTCAAAAACTAGCCAGAAAACAATTCAATAGAACAACAATGACATGTAAATAAATTTCCATTTAAAAGAGAAAAAAATAATATTTTTGGAAAAAATACAATTTAGTCTTTTCTACTTGCATTGCTTGATTGACCACAAGGTCCATGAATTTTTCACTATTCTATTGCTAGTAAAGGGGATGAATGAAAAAGTGTAGATTGGGTGAAATGAAATAGGTCTTTTTATCTATTTTCAAGACACTAATTATAATATTATGGACTAGTTGACCTAGGAGTTCAAATAGGAGAGACAACATACCAATTGCGCATCCTACACTATAATTTATTCAGTTACATGGACGATACTATCTATAAATTAGCAGACCAACAAATTCTACTTTTTAGATCACTACAATCAAAATAGGGTTCTCTAAAGTCTTATTGGAAAAGAAACCTATTAATACTCAAAATTGCATTGAACTTGTTTCCTAATTGTTTACATATATTCAAGCTATGAAATAGGCATGGAATGACCACAAATATGATTAATATATCCTATAAAATAAAATTATCTTTCACACTCGACTGTCACATAATTGCTTAATTTCTAATCCATCAACATTAGATTTATTTCTTTTAGTTGCCTTTTCTCCCACATGCTAACAATCTTTCCATCTTGATACATGGCTACAAAGAATGATCATCTATATTCTCAAGTAAAAATTAAGGTTTGTAGTAGCAAATATGGTGTAGTTTGGATCAACCATAACCAACCCAACCAACACTTACATGATCTAGTCGCTCCTACACTTAGCAGGATTACCAAATTTAACTCTTAGCTTATTTTGGCTCTAAATTAAGTCCTCACAACTTTTCTTCCACAAGGATCGTTTCACAAGATCCTTCTTGAAACTTCCTTCTCACAAATTTGGGTTGTGAGTTGCGGGTTTCCTGACCAACTTCCCAAGTTACTCCCCTGCAATTAGTCTCTCGCAATCCTTCTCCCGCACCTTTTACAATCGTCGAATCTATGCAGCCTTATCCATGAGCATCGATCTACTCCTTGATGTTGATCTGACAGATATTTATGGATTCATTATCATCCTCGCAACGTCCATTGCAGATATCTCTTGGACCGTCAAATCTTCTTCCACGGATTCAATCACCACCATCCATTCTCGGCAAGACACATTAATGGAAGATAATCTGTGTTTTGTGTCGATTGATCAAAGGATCGATCAATCTAGCCTTCAATATTCACAATTCATTATCCTAACACTTATATACATATATCTACAACCTATTCCAACTATTCAAGCAAAAATTTAACGTGTGAATCAATAATTTCACAGAAATACACAGATGTTGAGAAAACTGTCGAAGTCAGATTTGCACTGATACACAGTTCAAACAGCACATGCATATAGGCTAACAACACTAAAAACAAACAGCTAATCATTCTATTAAGAAATCGAACAAACATATATCTTGGCTCTCCTTCTTCAGTCTTTTAAGAATATTTATGAGTGGAACTAGATGCAGGCATTACTTCTATGTAAATTGGAATTCTCAAGCTGAAGATAAGAACCCCTCAAACTTCTCTAACATGCCTATTTAAGCTAAATTGTTACCTCCCCCACCAAGTGGTACTGCAAATGAAAACAAACAATTACAAAACAAGATGAAATGACTTGGTCACAACAAACAGCCTGCAGCTTGATCTCCTCATAGGGAGTCGTGATCAACAATCATTCCTACTGGCACTAACAAACAATGACTTGGCAAAAAAACCAAAAATATACTGCAACATGTGACCAACTCATCACACTGTTGGTAGGCCACGATGATCCTGTATCAGACTCAGAAGGGTGAAAAAAATTAGGAACCCTTGTTCATTAGATCAGCTACAATGAAACCCTTGGCTTCCAACTCTACAGTGCTCATCCAAGTAGAATCATTTTTTGGTCACTTCTTCCATTTGACCAAATACACCAGATAGTCCTTCTTCTGTGTACTCTATATGACTTAAGTGTCCATAATAACATCAAATTCCAATGGATGTGCCACAATCATCTGCCTCACCCATTGTAGGTCTTCAATACCTGATATTCACCTTTTGCAAAGGGTCTAGCATCACCTATTACATAAGTATATAGATCTGCAACATTAAAGATTGGTGAAATACCCACTACGGTAGGAATCTATAACTCATAAGAATTTGCTGATAATTTTTTGAGTATCGTGCAGGGTCCAATCTTCTTCATCTTCAGCTTGTTATACTCTCCTTTTGGAAATATTTCTCTCTTTAGGTATGCTAAGACCAAATATCCTACTTCATTGTTCTTCTCTCTCCTTTTCGAATCTGCTCTGGAATTCTAGCTGGTTTTACTTTGTTGTAACCTTTCTTTCACTTGCTCTTGTATTTCACTGATCGTCGCTACAAACTCTTCTCCATCATCGCTCATTTTCTCTAGTGGAAAATAAAACAGTCCAATGATTAGTATTACACATTTTCAAATTATGTTCACTAAAGCATCTTCTTTTTCGTAACGTAAATAAGATTTACTTGCATATTGTTTTGTTTTAGTGTACTAATGAGTCTACTTTATGGAAAGTAAGTGGAATCTAACTTTGAATCCTAGGCTTGCTTATCATTTATGCTAATGCAGACAGATTGCTAGTTCTTATAGGCTCATAGGTACGATCAAACAAGTAGACATTTTAAAATCATAAAGTATCAAGAAGTGTTTCTGATTGCAAAATAATATGCTAGTAAAATAAGCTGATAATTTTCAAGCAACTTCAATGAGGTAAAGTAGTTTATTTTTTCTAGTTTTTCTTGTAAGCAGAGTTCAAATAAACAGGTTCCTTCCTTTATCAAGCTTAGCGACACCAAAGATACTTACTGTGAACTCTAAGCTCATAATATTTTTCATATATTCATTTCTATTTTAACATGCTTAACTTGCAAATGTTATACTTATTCGTATTTATTCTTATTCATGGAAGAGCTTCTATCAATATTGATAGTAAAAATTCTCAATCGAATATACAATTCGATTTTATTTTTCTTAACCTACTAGTTATGGAAAATATCAACCTGTTACTTGTATGTACAATCTAGTTGCTCACTAATAGGTTATCGGTTTTCTTACTTGTATTAATGTCATACTGTATGTACTATTGTAACCACATACATTATCGTATTATTTACTAAAGTACCAAACTGATCGTTATTTACCTTATGTAGGGAAAACTTACTGCTTGTAAATATCCTTGATATTATATGCTTGATTAATGTAAAAATAACTACATCGTTTCACATGGAATACTGTTTTCCCTTACTTCCTGAATCTAAGTCAATCAATATCGTTCCAATGATTATAGACTTAAGTAAGGTTATTCCATTGTAATTTTATTATTACCATAATGCCTCTCTTACATTAAGTTAATGTCTATAGTAACTATTATGATCAAAATTATACACTATGCTAAGTACAGGTTATCTTGATCAATCCTAGACTATCTTGTCCAACATAAACAAATATGGTAAACTTCTAGTATTGACAGGTGAAGAAGCAACTAGTGTGTATGAAAGTTTAAACCAACATCAAACTTGGTAAAAGTCATGTTTATACTCTATTATTATGCTATTCAACTCCATACGTTATATCCACCCAAGCTGTTTTTTTATGAGTGATAAGTTTGGTTTACAATACATTCATATTTAACAATGTTTTGCAAGTATATAAATCTACTTATAGATAGAAGGGTTCTAAGCATAAATGACTTCGGGATAACCAAAAGATCAAGTGGTTACCACCTTTCACTAGGTCAATGTTATCATATTATTGTTTTACCCAAACGCCCAAAATTGAGCTATCAAACATTATGATATAAATGATATATGATTAACAATGGGATTATATATGCATACATCATAGTTCATGCAATGTTTCATAAAAAATCATTGTTTTAATAATTGGAGAAATGATTCGCAGGTGGACGTTGGAATCGACCCATGCATGGTTTGAATTATTTGAGGGCACGTGGTCACCTCCTGTCCGTGTATTAGAGATATAAAAATATTGCAACCCTAGTTGCTTTGTCATTCTCCCTTCAAATTTCATGCTTGCCTTCGGACTGCCTTGCAAGGTTTCATGGTGGCCGTGAGTATTCTTCCTATTCTAGCTTGGCCCAAAACTTCAGTTTAACATTGCTGTAGTTTCTGGTATTCGGTCTTGTTCCCAACCTTCTTAGTTGTTGGTTTTACTATGTGAGAGTTTGTTGGTTTTGTTTGCAATTGGCTTGCGGCCTATCCTTAGCTCCATCCTGCCTTTCATGGCCTGTCACTATGGTGAGAAGCTAAGCTTCATTGCTGTTGGTTGTGCTCCCTCGACATCGTAGGGTTTGGGATTTTTGTATGAGAAATATGTAGTTGGTGATAGTATCTTCACTAGACTTTTCATTGCTCTTTAGTAAAGGTAAATACTTAGTTTTCATTCTAAAGTGAACAAATCACAGTAAGGTTATTTTTATAGTTAGGTTTCTACTAGTGAAAGAGTTTTGAATTTAACGCACAATATTGTGCTCTCTTTGTAGGAACTTGAGACTACTCTTGCAACCCATGACGAAGATGATGCTGGCTGTATTCGAAGGCTCGTGGCTCAAATCCTGTAAGCCCTGGGTTCAATGAATGGGTTCTCACCCTACTTGTAATAGGGTTTTCGAGGGTGAAACTTTGAGCTTGGAAGCTTGTTCAGTTTCGCCATTAGATATGTGGGTTTTTTTGTAATGTTGTTGGTTGTAATCTATTTACAAACCCTCGCTATGTTGTTGGGTAGTCTTGGCCTTGAGTTGGGTGTTGTAATTGGTTTAAATTTCCATCCTTATGGCCTGTCAGTGCAATACATTGGGTTTTAAAAATATTTTCTTTGAGCTCAGACTCGTTTTGTAGTATTATTGTATTGTGACTTTGGGTATGTTAGGGTTTTCCACAATCGACTGTTAATAAGGAAAATTACTGTCTATTTTATTTTGTGTATAGACTGTTGTTATTATTTAAGACTATAACTCAATCATAGTGTAATTTATAATATTTACTTATTTGCTTGGAAAACACAAGCTAGGGTTTTCCTGAACGAAACCCTTATCTAAATAAAATTTTCAATTGATTAATGATAGGATTCTTCTATTTGTTAATTTGGTTAGTTATTATTATTACACGTGTATTGTGATAACTTAACTTGTAACAATATATTTGTCTTTACATTTGTGCTTAAAAGGGACTGTAAATAGTTTATAGTAGTTTTAATGGCTTATTGATATAATAATCCAAATAAATGGATTGTAGCTTAAATGCTTTTATTTGTAAAGATTAAATAAATTTAAATTAGGGTTTCGACCCTGCAGTTTACCTTTATAGGTATAATCCTATCTGATAATTATAAGACAGTTTTTACATAGATAATATTATTTTTGTATTAGTTATTAATCACTTTCTCATTTTTTTTTTTTAGTTACTGAACTGACAGGTAGAATTTACTCAAATTTCTTTGCAAAGATAAGCGTAGGGTCTGTAACTTAGTTGGATCTTTATAATTTAAGTACTTTTTATATAACCCTATTTAGTTTTTAGTAATTACTAGTCTTATATTAGTTTATACTATTAGAAAATACACTATATGATTAGTAGTTTATTTCTTTACTGATTTGAATGTAAACAATGTAACTTGACTGTGATTTTTCTGCTACACTGCAATTAGTTACTAAGTAAAAACAGATAATTATAAACCTATCATAACATAGTTTAACCTCCATAATATTTTAACTTGAATAAAAATTAATCTATTGTTTGTAATTAGAACATCTTATCTATTAAATATTATTTTAACATATTAATCCTTCTACTTGTACTAGATTACTACTATTTCTTTTCTAATATATTTACATAAATAAGCTTGTTAAAACAATAAACCTAGATAACCAGATCATTATTATTTTTAATAATAACTTGCATACTGAAATAAATTACTCTACTACTACGAAATGCAGAACCATATCTATTCTATTCAGTCTCTTAACATATTCTTTCATCTACTGTAAATAATCTATCTGTGTTGGAGTACGGCATGGTCATTCCAGGTGTGGAAAAACATAGACTAGAATTATTTTCCATTCTAACAACTTACAAACTGAATATTTAATATTCATTTAACAGTCAAATTCAGATTTATCTATCTAACATAGTAAAACAAATAATCTAGAACTTGATTAGGATAGACAACAACAATGTTAGGAGGTCGTTCCTCCCTACCAAACTCCTGGAGAGCACTCAAACAATGCTTCCTCAGGACCCATAAGCCTGTTCTTGGTATTCTTGGCTGAGAACTGGTGGAGCATGCAAACAATAGACTGATCCAATAACTTAGTAAAACAACCTACATTTAGCAGTAAGATCTTTCAGCTTAAAAGCTACACTAGATCACTTAGCAATTATCCCCTCAAAATCTTTCCATAATTCCCTTCCATTGAATTTCTCTGAAGTACATTCACCTGAATGATCACTTCTCTAGAATGAGAAGCCCCAACTCTCTTCAATGGGATTTTTTATAAAGATTGCCTATGTATTTTGGGTCAGTTTTCATTAATTGAGCCACCTTCTATGATTCCACTTTCTTGGGGAATCATGACCCCAAATGTAGGGAGGTTGCCACCTGCAATAGTTGGAAGTGGTTTGAGGATTCTACCACATGTATTTTTTCTCTCCACTCAGTCTCCTCCAACAATTTGACCAGTAAACACTCTTTTAACATCTCTCCTAAGCTTTTGTCTCCTCCTTTATTTATTTATAATAAAAATATTCAGAATTACATTAAATATCCTTGACTCTGCTGAGTGAGTGGTTACAACTTAGCATAAAATTTAACATATTGTCCTCAAATAAAATCAAATAATATAATGTTGTTTTTGCAAAAATTGGGGCATGTGACATACACACCCCCTTAGAGCATAACATCGTCCTCGATGTTATTTATTCTTCATCCTCAGAATTCCCCTAGAACAGAATTGGATATGCATCCTGCATATTACTTTCCAATTCCTAGGTGGCTTCCTCCAGACTAAGGTGCTTCCATTGCACCTTCACCTGACCAATGGTGTGGTTCTGAAGTGTGATCTCCCTCCACCCAAGGATACAGTCCAGTTCCACCGAAAAATCTCCTTCTGGTTCCACATGTACATCATTCCAGTTAACAACATGAGTAGCATCATGAACATATTTATTTAATACATAAATGTGAAAAACATTATGTACTCTTAAATTTTGTGGTAATGCTAATTGATAAGCTACTTGTCCAATCCTGGACAGTATTACAAATGGACCACAGTAATGAGGTGCTAGTTTTGCGCAACTTCCCAATCTTAGAGAGCTATTTTTGGGCCTCACCTTGATTAACACATGTTCACCTATCTGAAACTCCTTTGGAGTTCTTTTAAGTTCTGCTTGAATTTTTTGTCGATCCTCTGCAGCTTTCAGATTACCTTGTACCTTCTTTACAATTTATTCCATTTCCTTTAATAGTTAAGGACCTAATAGTAATCTATCCACCGGATTACTCCAAGAGATAGGGGTATTACATTTCCTTCCATACAAGATTTCGAAAGGACTAAATCTGGCTGATGCCTGATAATTATTATTATAAGTAAATTCTACCAGATGCAAATAATCCTCCCATTTACCTGGTTGGTCTTTCACATACATTCTTAATAAATATTCTAGTACTTGGTTTACTCTTTCAGTTTGTCCATCTGTTTAAGGATGGACTCAAGTAGTGAAATTTAATGTAGTGTTTAATCCTTTAAACATAGATTTCCAAAATTTACCTGTACATTTAGGATCTCTATCTGAGATTATGACTTTCAGTATTCCACGCAATCAGAATATATGTTTTAGAAATATATCAGCTATGTTTGCGGCTTTATACGTAGCTTTAATAGGTATAAAGTGAGCTGCTTTACATAATTTATCGACCACTACCATGATAGAATAATTTAAATTCTGATTTTAAGGCAGTCCAGTAATAAAATTGAGACTAATTATCTCCCATTTCCAGCTAGGAATGGGCAATGGCTGAAGTAATCCAGCTAGACGGTTGATGTTCAATTTTCACCTACTGACATTCAAAACACCTACCGGTAAACTCTGCTAATTCAGTCTTCATATTTGGCCAAAAATATTCTTTTCTTAACATAGTTATAGTCTTTTGATAACCTAGATGACCTGAGTATGGATTTTTATGAATTTCATCCAAATATAACAACTTAACTTTAGGTAAGTTAGGTACATACATTCTATCTTTATATAGTAACAATTCTTTTGCATTCAAACTATATCCTTTACTTAAGATTTCTATTGGATTTTCCTTCGTTTTAGCTTGTAAGTTTTGGTAAATTTCATCTTGTTCTATCCTTGCTTTAAGTTTTTCATCTAGATCTGTTGTATAAGTGCTGATAACTACTATGAAATTCATCCTTGCATTCCTACTTAATGCATTAGAAACTTTATTTTCTTTACCTTTAATGTGCTGAATTTTGAAATCATACTCACTTAGAAAACCTAGCCACCTAGCATTTAGATTAGGCTGATCTAATATATACATTAGCCCTTTATTATTAGTCATTAAAATAATTTTTTTGCCAATTAGGTGATGTCGCCACATCTTTAGAGCATGTATAATAGCAGCTAATTCCAGATCATAAGTTGCATAATTATTTTCATGAATTTTTAATTTCCTAGACTCATAGGCAATAACATGCCCTTCTTGAGTCAGAACACCACCTAAAACATCATTGGAGGTGTCAGTGAACACTACAAATTCTTTATTTGGATCAACTATTCTTAAAATAGGTGCGCTGATTAATAAAGTTTTTAACTTTTTAAACCTTTCCTTGCAATTCTAGTTCCAATCAAATTTCTTTACTTTCTTTTGCAAAGAAGTTATCGGATTCACGATTCTTGAAAACCCTTCAATGAAACTTCGGTAATAACTGATAATTCCCATGAAGGATCGAACATCAGTTACATCCTTAAGAACCGGCCAATCTTCGATTTCCTTTATCTTTTCAGGTTCCACCAAAATCCCTTCCTTAGTCACCACATGACCTAAGTACTGAATCTTATCTTTGAAGAAATCGCATTTACTAAAATTTGCAAACAGTTGATGATCCCGTAACTCTTCCAAAACAATTTCTAAATGTTCTTTATGTTCTTCTTCAATTTTTGAATAGATTAATATATCGTCGATAAACACGACTACAAACTTATCTAGATACTTATGCATAGCAATGTTCATAAAACACATAAAAACAGCTAGGGCATTAGTGAGCACAAATGGCATGACGACAAACTCGTAATGTCCATATCGAGTCCTAAAAGTTGTTTTAAAGATATCTTTATCTTTAATCCTAACTTGGTGATATCCAGAACTTAAATCAATTTTTGAAAACACCATGGCTCCACATAGTTGATCAAACAGATCATCTATGCGAGGCAATGAGTGTCAATTTTTAATTGTCATCTTATTCAACGGATGGTAATCTATGCAAAGTCGCATGGTTTTGTCCTTTTTGTTAATGAAGATGACAGATGCCCCCTAGGGAGACACACTAGGTCGAATATACTTTTTATCAATAAGTTCTTTTAATTGTGACTTTAATTCATTAAGTTCAAGTATGTTCATTCAATAAGGGTACTTTGAGCTAGGCACTACGCCAGGTACCAGCTCAATGGTAAAATCCATTTCCCTTTTTGGAGGTAGTCCTGAATTTCTTCCGAAAATACATCAGCATACTCTCCTAAAACCGGTATATCTTCCAATTTTAATTTATCTGTCTTATTTAGATTCTCCTCATTATTTATTATTAATGCATAAGGTTTACAACCCTTCCTAACATCTCCCTTAAGATGCAAAGCATAAATCTTCCTTATGGTGGTTTTTCTAGGGATTCCTTTTACACTTACTGGTTTTCCATCATTGTTTATACACATAAAGGTTTTATCTTAACAATTTAAAATTACCCTATGTTATTCTAACCAATCCATACTGATGAGTAAGTCATAATAATCAAGAGGTAATACATTAAGCTTTACAATATTTTCAAATTGATCCATAACTACTGCACATTCTTTTACAAAACAAGTTACCTTCCTTTTAGCACCAGTGGCTAACTGAACCAACCAAGAATTTTCAAATTTTTCAATAGGTAACTTACATTTTTATACCATTTTAGGTGAAATATAACTAAGACTAGCTCCTAGATCAATTAAAATAGTTATAGGGGTTTGGTTTATCATACCTTATACTTCCACCATGGAAGTTTGATACTCTGCTTGTTGATTCTCCAAGGCTGCATTGATTCTGGGCATAGTCCTCGCTAATTCTCCAATAGTCATCTCCTCCTGTATGGTATGAATATTACTAACAATATTTTTTCGATTAGGATAGACTAAGGTAGAATGTGGGCCATTACCATTAGAGGAAATTTGGGGTCTAAAATGGGCCTTATAAGAAAACGTGCCAAAATAAGTTTTTGTGAGTTGGAATTCAAGAACCAATAGAATTTCAA